>JAGFBZ010000445.1:32673-67866 GCA_018398805.1 Hirundichthys speculiger | reverse complement strand
TTTGGGTCACGTGGGCATGAGCTGGACCAGAGAAGCTCAGACCTCTTTCTCCCAGTTACCTACTCCACCTCTCTGGGAATGCATCAGTACTTTCAAGCCAGCTAAGGAATAATTTATCCAATATGTAATCTTTAGTTCTACATGCTTGAGTTACCTCTAATGGAGGCATCCAGGATGCATCCTAACCACATGCCCAAATCACCTCAAGTGACCCCTCTTACCTTTAAGCCAATCAGTGGCAAAGAAAAACTCGCCTTTGAGAGGAAGGAAACCTTGAGCAGGGCCTGGATCATAAGGGGGAACTTTCCTTCTGAAGACCAGCTGGGTAAAGAAAGAAAAGAGGAGGAAGATGGGATGGAGAGAGTTGAAGACAGAGAAAGGAGAGTGCATCTATCTTGCCAATATTATATAGGACAAAATGGATTAATAATAATTATCCATTGGCTGAAAAACTAAGAAGTCCATGCACTTTTATTCTGACTCATTGTTAGTACATGAACTACAGAGATGACTATATAAACAGATATGGGCAGCAACACTGAGAGGGTCAGACTGCAGGTCAGCATGTTCGTTGATATCCCAGAGACATCTATACACACAGGTGGAGGTACGATAAGGACTTAGAGTAGCCCAATCTTGACGTAATAAATGCATGGACTAACAATATTGTGAAACTGCAAAAAGTTTTTGCCAGAAATCTCACATTTCTTTAATATGTTCCTTTATGTTGAAGTGTACCAACCTGTTTTCCAACTCACATTTTAGGCTGCAGTCTGGACCAGGACACTTTGAGTGCAGTGTTTCTGGTTTGCGATGGGTCTGTCAGCAGAAGTCCAGTTTTATATACCAGTTCTGCTCCTGGGAGGAACACATGGAGAGGATGGAAGGCAGACACTACATGCCTGCAGGTCCCCTGATGGACGTCACAGTTATGGCTGGGAAGCTGAATGAAGCACACCTGCCACACTGGATCTGCATAGGTGAGAAGAACTTAAGAAAAATTATCGACTGAAAAATTAATTGATGTATTTTTCTCACAATTTTTTTTTTTTTAACTGTTTGCGTGTTCAATGCAGAAGACAACCCTGAAATCTTGGACAAGTTTGCAGTTCTGCACATAAACGACTGCGGAGATGTTGTGGAAGAAGTGTCAGAGGTCACAGCGTCACATGTCAAGTTGACCGAACCAACTTTCTCACCGAAAGCTCCGCTGATGAAAGCTGGCTTACCTGTGAAATACAGATGCAACGTGTTGATGTACCAGACCAACACAGCTTTCCTCACGATGCATGTTTATCTGATCCCAAGGGATCCTGCTTTAGAGAAGGTGACTACACGAGTACCTATGGTCATAAGATACACCTTGTTTGACAGATATATCCATAAATGCGCATGTTTGAATTGCTTTTTTTAATTTTTTTCCTTTCTATTTACAGAGGATGGACGAGAAGCAAGAATCTCGTGGTTACAAAGCCATCCGAAAGTCAGATCCAGTGAAGTCCCTGAAAATGTGTGATCGCTTTATCCTCAAAGCAGATTTTAAACAAGCAGACATCTATCCTAAAGTATGCTTTCAGCTTTATTGATATTTTATATCTTTTTAACTGACTATGAAAATACATGAAACAGAGATTGTTTTACATAACAGCATCAGACCTGCTCAGTTGTCCTGAAGCAGTTTGGTATACTCATTATCCATCCATCTATCCATCATTTTGGTTTGATACTTCAGATGGAGCAGAGATCCCCAGTCCTCCTACTTCCCAGACACCTCCTCTTACTCTACTGTGGAGACACTGACATGTTCTCATGATGTCCAAGAAATACAGTAGATCTCTCCAGTGAGTCCTGAGTCTGTTCTGGGGATTCTTCCAGAAAGGACCACTCAATGACAAAAGCAGGCTCTGGAAAAATCACCCACGGAAAATACAATTCAATTCAATTCAATTTTATTTATATAGCGTCTGTTACAATGACAATTGTCTCTAGGCGCTTTACAGAGACCCAGAGCATGACCCCCGAGCAAATATCATCAACTAAGATTATATAGTTAAATCCAATCAATGATAATGGCAGGTAAAAAACTCCCACGTAGGGAGAAAAAAAACCTTTATACCAAACAGTGGCAAGGAAAAACTCCACTTTAAGAGGAAGAAACCTTGAGCAGGACCTGGCTCATATGGGGGGACCTTCCTGCCGAAGGCCAGCCGGGTAGAGAAAGAAAGAGGGAGAGGACAGAGAGAAGATGGAGGACAGAAAGAGGATGTAGGACAGAGAGAGGAGAGCACAGAAAAGTAAAAAATAATAATAAAGAAGTAGTGGAATTGTTGTAGGGTGAATGCAAGCGGGCTATGGAGGGCCCTTGGGCGTGTGGTCAGCGTAATGAGCCATGATAGGCTCTTGAGTATCAGTAATGTGCGGGTGGGGTGTAGGTGAGGTGTGTGAGAGAAGGGGGAGGAGGGGGGAGGAGGAGGGGGTTTGGGTTTAAGAAAAGAGAAGGGTAGGATTTCAAACAAAAGGATGCAATATATAAACATAAACAGATGGAGGCAGCAGCACTGGGATGAGATGGCCAGAGGACCAGGTCGCCGATCACCACGCCAGTCGGTACCCAAACACAAGTGGAGGAGAACCCCGGGATGGACAGAGGATGGAACTGCAAGTCAGCATGAAAACCCAGGAAACTCTGGCCTGCAAATACACAAAGAGAAAAGGGGGCAGAAACAGCACAACAAACACAGGAAAGCAAAGAAAATGGAGCACAGTTTCAGTAGCAGGGTGCTCCCAAATAATTATAAATGAGCTGGAGGAGGAAGGGAGGAAGAAAGGGAAGAAAAAGGAGAAGAGCAGTGGAGACACCACTCAGCAGATCATGCTGGGTCCCCTGTAGCGTAGGCCTATAGCAGCATAGCTATGACGAAGCTGTGATTAAGAGAGCTACTCTAGTCTTACTACTACAACTATAGTTATAACTATTGCCCCTACACACTATAGTTTAGACTAACTGTAGGCTTTATGAACAGAAAGTTTTCAATTTAGTTTTAAAAATGGAGATAGTATCAGCCTCCTAACCCAAACTGGAGCTGGTTCCATAAAAAGGTGCCTGGTAGCAGAAGGCCCGCCTCCCAAACCTACTTTTAGATATTCTAGGAACGACGAGTAATCCTGCACTCTGAGGGCCTGATTTACTAAAGGTTGCGTGCGTAAAAACGTGTGCAAATGACACCACCGCAACCAATGCGCAAGCTGAGTTACAACAGCGTGCAAAGAGGACTGCGCCTCTCAAATCAGCAAAATAGCACACGCTGTTCTTTAGTACTTTTGCCTGATGAATAATCAATATGGGGCGTACCCGCCAGAAAGCGCAAATACTGGAGGGGAAAATGCAATAGTCCATTTACCACACGCAATGAGATTACCAACCGAAAGTAATTGCGGGGATTGTGATTGCGTCTGTATTTAGTACGTTCGAAAGGAAGGTGCTAATCTGCCCAGCATTACGCACCAATGGCCTGTGATTGTGGCAAGGAGGCGACATCGCCAAAATCAAAGAATACGCAGAGAGAGAGAGTCTTTCGGACTTGTGTAAATTTGTTTGCACATGCAAAGGAGAAATATTTATTTGAATGTTAACGAGTATTATCAGCAAAAGGTTGCCACAGGAGGCACCAGGGTTTCCGTTGTCTGGTAATTGCTGGACTTTGTCCGGTAAAATATGCGGAAGTCCGGGATTTTATAATCTCTCCGGTCAAAATGTCCGTGAAAATACTCCTCCCAAGCACAATTTCAGTTGTAATAAAATGGGTATTTCCACATTTTATGAAAAACGCCTCGGGGTTCTCCCAGAGGAGCTGGTGGAAGCGGCTGGGGGATCTGGAGAAGTGCTGGCCCCGCGACCCGACTTCGATAGCGGAAGCTAATGGATGGATGGATGGATGGATGGATGGATGGATGGATTTTATGAAAAAACATATACTTTTTTTACGAATGAGTAGTGTGTGAGGACGAGTCGGCTCCAGCCACAGCTCCACTCATTGATGCCAAGCTGCGCGCAGAGAATCTCCGTATGACAGCGCTCCGCGGTTATGGAGGCTTGAACTTCTCAACGGCCATAACCACCTGTCTTTTTAAAGGCCACTTTTTCTTAGTTCTTGCCTATATCTTGCCACCTTCTTTTAACCTCATCTGCCATTCTTTTTGTCTACCAACTGCATTTATTCTATCGCAGATTTCTCCCCAATTGCGTTTCATTTGGTGATGTTTAAATTTCTTTGCTTTAGTTCATGAATGTGTTTTATTTGCCTCTTCCACAATATCTCAACTCCAACTCGTCAAATTTCATTTTGCGCTTGCGTCTATCCTGCTTTCCATCCCAGACTCTCCATGGCGCAAACCGTAGACACGCAACCCTCATTAAATACTGCGGTTTGCACTGTTATCATTTGCGCGAGCATTCTTAGTTGATCACCCGCAAAACACACAACAACAGCACGCGCAAACTTTTTCAGTGCACACGCAATTTAGTACTCTTTATTTAGGATCTTAGTAAATCAGGCCCTGAGAGCGGAGAGCTCTATTAGGAGCATAACGTGCTATCAAGTCTTGTAAATAGCGCGGAGCTAGGCCATTAAGGGCCTTATATGCGAGAAGCAGAATTTTAAACTCAATTCTAAATTTCACGGGAAGCCAATGGAGGGAGGCTAACACGGGAGAGATGTGATCTCGCTTGCGGATTCCTGTCAGCACCCTCGCTGCTGCGTTCTGGATCAATTGAAGGCTATTTAGCGAGCTTTTCGGACATCCTGCTAACAGCGCATTTACAGTAATCCAGTCTAGAGCTAACAAACGCGTGGATTAATTTTTCGGCATCACCCTGGGAGAGGATGCTCCTAATTTTGGCAATATTTCGGAGATGAAAAAAGGCAGTCTTGCAAACCTGATTAATCTGCTGCTTAAATGACATATCCTGATCAAAAATAACTCCAAGGTTTTTCGCAACTGTGCTGGAAGCCAGCGTAAATCCAGTCAATCCATTCCTCAGGTGTTTGGGACCAAAGACAATAACCTCTGTTTTATCCGAGTTTAGAAGCAAAAAGTTAGAGGACATCCAGGACTTAATGTCATTAAGACACCCTTGAAGTTTAGCCAAAGGTTTTGTTTCCTCTGGTTTCATAGATAAGTACAGCTGCGTATCATCAGCGTAGCATGAAAGTTTATGCCATGGCTCTGGATAATTTTTCCCAAGGGCAGCATGTATAAAGTGAAAAGGATTGGTCCCAGAACTGAACCCTGTGGGACGCCATAGCAGACCCTAGTCCGTGTAGAAGAAACGTCATTAACATGGACGAACTGGAACCTGTCAGATAGGTATGACTTAAACCAGCCTAATGCTGTCCCTTTAATTCCAACAGTGTGCTCTAATCTGTACAGCAAAAGGCCGTGATCAACAGTATCAAAAGCAGCACTGAGGTCCAGCAGAACAAGGACAGAAACTAATCCATTGTCTGAGGCCATGAGGAGGTCGTTGGAGACTCTAATCCAGTGGTTCCCAAACGGTGTGCCGAGGCACACCAGTGTGCCTTGAGACAAGTGCGGGTGTGCCGTGGGATTTTGGGACAACCATACAGTATATTATTATTGCAATATACAATTACAGAAAAGTAATTATTTTTTAATTTACTATAGGCCTATCACTACTTTGTATGAACTCATTTAATATTACGGAGGCAAGCTCACAATTCTTAAACAAAAAACCCTCAAAGAGAACTCCATATTTCGCTGATCAGGCAGTTGCGCAGGTGAGAAATATATGACTGTGACACATCAAGACATCCAACGTAAACACACATAACGAGAGGGATAATGGAGCGCTTAGTGCAGAGGCTGCCGACAACCCACCAAAAGAAAAGAGAAAAAAAACTGTCAACAGACAGTATCACCTAACCCTAACCCTAGTATTCAATTTTGTGACATATCTGGTTTAAATGGGTGTGTTGCTGCTTCAATGAAGCCTAAATTTATGAAGTTTCAAATTAATTGTTGAAATATTTCATTTATAAATATTTCATGAGCAATATAGTTGTCTTTGTCATATTTAATTTTATATTAGTAAACAATTATCCACATTTACAGATATTTTTCATGATATGAGTGATAACACGTGTTATAAAGGCTATTTGGGTGTGCCTTGAGATTTTTACTTGTCCTTTGGTGCGCCTTGGGCACAAAAAGTTTGGGAACCACTGCTCTAATCAGTGCAGTTTCTGTGCTATGATGAGTTCTAAACCCTGACTGAAAGACCTCAAATAGATCATTTCTATGCAGGTGTTCTCCTAACTGGCTAGCAACTATTTTTTCCAGAATTTTAGAGATAAATGGAAGGTTGGATATTGGTCTATAGTTTGCCAAGATGTCCGGGTCAAGGGATGGTTTCTTGAGCAAAGGTTTAATGACTGCAACTTTAAAAACCCGTGGCACATATCCTAATTGTAGAGATAGGTTAATCTGATCCAAAATTGATATACCAATAGAGGATATAACATCCTTGAACAGTCGAGTTGGGATGGGATCCAACAGACATGTAGATGGTTTAGCTTTACTGATAGCTGAGGTCAACTCAGAGAGGCCCACAGGAGAAAAACAGTCCAGAGTCAAATCAGAAACGGAAGAGATCAACGAAACTGCAGGGACGTCCACAGCCGCTGACAGCTGGGCCTGGCCGATCTCATCTCTAATTTTGATTATTTTCCCATTAAAAAAGCTCATAAAGTCTTCACTACTGAGAGTAGCAGGAATGCATGGACCAACAGAGTTGTGGCTCTTTGTCAGTCTGGCTACAGTGCTGAACAGAAAACGTGGGTTATGTTTGTTCTCTTCTATTAGCGAAGAATAAGATGTTCTAGCTCTGCGTAGGGCTCTTTTGTAGACTATTAAACTATCTTTCCAAGCATGATGGGAGTCCGCAGATTTACAGGAGTACCACCTCCTTTCCATTTTACGTGCATTCTGCTTCAGCATGTGAATATGTGAATTATACCAGGGAGCTGAGCTCCTAAAATAAGAAACCCTCTTCCTCAGAGGAGCGACCGCATCCAGGGCTGAATGTAAAATATCTGCAATATTGTTAACAAGGTGATCAAAGTCTGCCGGAGTAAGATTCAGGTCGGTGCCCTCAGCTATTCTATCATATTCCACCATAGGGAGATGAGAGAGAATGACCTCCTTAAAATTATTCACAGCATCTTCAGAAAGACATCTGCTGTAATGACACGTTTCATTTCCTGTTTTAATGCCACAAATGCTGAACTCGAATGTAACTAAAAAGTGGTCCGAGAGAAGAGAATTCAGCGGCGACACTAACAAGTGATGAGTATCTATACCATAGGTGAGAACCAGATCCAGGATATGATTAAAGCAGTGAGTCGGTTCTTTCACTTTTTGTGAGATGCCAAATGACTCTAAAAGAGATGTAAAAGCTGATTTAAAGCTGTCACTGTCAACATCCATGTGGATGTTAAAGTCACCCACTATGATGACTTTGTCTGAGCTGAGCACTAAACCAGCTAAAAAATCAGAGAACTCAGACAGAAACTCCAGATAAGCACCAGCAGGTGGCCGGTATACCACTACCAACAAGACTGACTTTTCTGACCTCCAATTTGGAAAAGTTAGACTAAGCGTGAGGCTTTCGAATGTATTATAATTACATTTGGGTTTTGTTTTTACTTGCAGGCTGGAGTTGTAGACAGCTGCTACTCCTCCACCGCGACCCGTACTCCGGGGAATATGATAATTATTATAACCTGGTGGTTATAATGATGATACATCTGATTTAATGTCTTCAATAAGAGACAAGTTCTCAATCCAGTTTTACAGGGACCCAATGGACCTTGGCAAAGGGTATAACACCTCATACCACCCCACTCCTAGACCGGTATGAAAAAATAATTGTTCCTCCCCTCACAATAACCCTTATAAGTGGTATCATCCAGGGTCTCCTGGCATATACTGACCCAGGAAGGCTGAAGAGTTTGATCTCCCTGTCCCAGGAACACCCTTCACTCATCCCCCACTAACCCAGTTTCCAGTCCAGGGCCACCGTCTCTGACCTCTATGCAGTGTTGCATAGCACATCAAACAAGACAGCCCAACAACATGGAGAGCTTTGAGGAACTTGGGGTGAAACTCATTCACCAGGAGTTTTTTAACAGCTTCAGCAGCCACAGCCCTGGACGTATATGGGTCCTCTTAAATTCCTCCAGCCTCTGCCTCCAGCATTAGTACTCAGTATCCATTAACTGACGTTCTAACTTGACCTTTAGTTTTATTTCAACCATAGACCTGTAAAGTATCAGGCTGCACCCCATTGAAAGTGTGTGTTCATATAAACATGCACGTATGAAAATGAACTGCCTTTGTAGTATTCTCTGCAACACATCAGGACTCCACACATGGTGAACAGATGACCAGTGGTCGTCTTTGATCTCTGACATGTGAACCTTTATCAGAGTGCATTATTTTACAACATTTTGATAATATACAGTTAATTTTGTTCCTTTCCCTCTTATTGTTTTTCATTTCAGGGTGGAATAAAGCTTGAATATCCACGTGGAAGGCCAAATTTCTTCGAAGTGTACATTAAAGACCCAGACTTTAACTTTAAGCTCACATTCTCACCAGAAAGGGAGAATCAGCCAGTGTGGGAGTGTGAGGTTAGAAAAGGTCAGTTTACAGTAGAGTTCATTTCACCTCACAACTAATATCAGGAACTCTAAAATCATTTCACAACAATTCCTCTTGAGTAGCTTTTGGTAAAATTTGGATGATGATGTGATTTCAAATATTTCTTAAACATGAGCTCCTTGAAAGTCTAATTGGATTGTGGTGTGTTTTCCTGGGGGGTGCTGGAGGGATGTCAAAGGAGGAGCGAGCTAGTCATTTTTTGTTGATGCTTTGTTTGAGCAAAAGCTGAGCAGTTTATGGGGAAGCATCTACGTGTCTAGAACTGGACCAGTTAAAGCCCAGACTCACACTGAGAAGCTGTGTCACGACTTAGATGGTGTTGCATTTCCTTTTGTGTCAGTTGGGGTTAAAAAAATTTGATCAATGATACAAACCTCACAATGGTCCATTATAATTGCAGGTGTCGGACAGCAAATGAAGCCTTTATTATCATTCCATAAAACCTGATTTTATTTTAATGAATTAAAACTTTTATGGAGTTAAGCTAATGTTGAACTGTGAATAATATTCTCTTTACTTCTGATTCTCAGAGGAATACCAAAGAGATCCACGAGGTAAGACACATTTCCAATTATTTGTGTGAAATAGAGCTGTAGTTTAGTTTTAAAGAGATGTTTCATATTGAGCTTCAGTTGATCAATTTGTGATTTTCAAAATGCCCTTTTAGTTTTTACTGAAGTCAGTTTCATCAAATTGTTGTGTTGTTCATATCAGGTTGTATTTACCTCATTTTAAGACCTTGCAAGGACCAGGTGACTTTTTATTTCCACACGTAAACCCTTACAATTGGAAAAAAAAAAAAAAATTCTCACAAGTATAAAAGATGAACAAATTTCCTATATTTTTTCTCCTATACAAAACAGAATAAATTCAGTTTTATTTATACAACACCAATTCACAACAGCAGTTGTCTCAGGATGCTGTAAAGTCTAAGTTGAACACTTCAGTTCAACCTGTCCAGTCTGGGCTCCTTTGATCTAATTCAGTCCAACACAGCACTGAAGTTTTCCAGCTGAGGGATCTCATTGAGATCTCATCACCAAGACAAGATTTTATAAAAGACATTTAGACTTGATCTTAAAACAACAGCATCAATCATAACAAAAGAAGAGGAGTTCATTTTTGAGTTCCTTTGTTTTCTTACAGCTGCAGCGTCCTCAAGTGGAGCAACAGCCATGGAAACTATGGCTGATGGTAAGTTAAGAGGTGTTAACTGTGATGGTCTTCATCAGATTATTTTCATATTGGGGTATCTTCTGGTACTTAATCAGATTTCACCCAGATATTGATTCAGCATCAGCACATATCAGGGCATGTCAGAGTAGATGCAGAGTCAGCTGTTTTGTCTCTATCTTTGTTTCAGTTGCATGGGCTTTAGACGGAGCGGCTGGTGTAAATACGATGGTGGATCGTCGGCGCTGTGAAGGTATGCAGTCTCCTGACTATCACTGATCATGAATCTATTTTTATAGTACTTACACTTGTAATCCACAGTAATAAACTGTGAATTTATTCCTTGGAGTTGGATTGAGTCTCTGCTTGAAAAAAGTTTTAGTTTCTTGGAGTGGTGGGGCAAGCAGATGGATGAAGGGTCTGCAGGTATCTGTGTTCTGGTTTGACTGTGTGAAAAGAGGGCTGAGCTAAACAGCAAGGCTTTCAGTTTACCAGTTAAACTCTGAAGACTCTATAAGAAGTCGACAAACCCCTGTGAAGTCACTCTAATTTTTCTGAAGAGTGCTTTTGATACCTCTTTTTTACGTGTCCCTTCAAGACTCGAGGAACGGATGCTTACCAACCCTGGGTAATCTCAAAACAGAAAAATGAGCAGAACAAGTAGTCCTAGAAGATGGCTTAGCTCAGTGGTAGCCTTAAACTGAGTCTGATCAAATCTGTCCATACATTCTCATTTCAGATGTTTCTACTGAAACATCTGAAATGAGTTCTGCCAGTGCTGAATTGAGTATCACCAGAGCTCTGCTGGGACCTGCAGGTCCCTGCCTGTTAGCTGCTCAGTTGCTAGACTAGCCAACCATGAGCCCAGGCCTGTCTCTAGACAAGACGGTCACTCATGGTCACCTACAAATCATCTGAACCGAGGGGCCTATTGGCTAATGGTCTGGTTATTCAACTTGGAAGGGTCCTGATAAGTTTAAGATGAAGGTCAGGACCAGAGCACCCAGCTGCTGCAAGAGATTGAAGCTGATGAGCTTGAGGAAGTCCAACTAGCATATTGTGGTTGGCCCTGGCTAGCAGCCTTCATCTAGGGTCAAAGATAACTGTTTCAAGCTGTTTTGCAAAGCTTCAGCCCAGAACCCTTCCAGAAAAATACAAAACAATTAACAGGACAACTTAATTGTTTAAATTTCAGACAATAGTGAGCTACCTATCTGACAGTACAGATGTATAATATCAGTCTAAAAACCATGCCCCTAATTAAGTATGAGTTTCTGGCTTTGTGTCAGACTAGCAAACCCGATGCAGCTCCTTGGTTAATGTGCAATTCAAACTTAAGCTAAGGTCTCACGATGTAGGTAGCAATCAAAAATGTTATGATCTTAGCTCCAAGCATCCAAAAAGGTCTTTAAGGTCAGAGAGCTTTTGCCTCTTCACATACAAAGTGGTCTGCTTAGGAAGGTTTCATCAATCTTACCTTACATTTAAAACTGAATTATAAAATATAATTGAGACTGGAGTGAAATAGTATCCTCTACATGGGGGTTATATCGTTGGGTGCCAGTCTTGAGAAAGGAGTCACTTCATATCTTGTCACATAAGTACTCATCTCAGGAGTAACCAGGTATATCAAAACTACCATTAATGAGGCAGGACTCACTTGTCATATAGGGTTTTTCAGACACATCTTTCCCTCTGCTATGGTTTCCTGCAGTTATTCCAAGCAAAGACAGGATCATCACTTGTGCCACCATCAGTGTTAATCATTTCCTTGCCGAATTTATGGCAACATAACCTGAAATTTCTTGTGAGGTTCAGCCCGTCGATATCTCTCCCGGTTTGGTCCTTAACCCGACATTAAATTGGTGCCTCTTGAGTCAGTGTGAGTTAGCATAACTAAGTTAGCCAGTTTTACTAGCCAGCTAGTCACTTCAAAACCGGAAATTTACATGACATGAGAAACCCCCAAATGCAGCAGAAACGACCGGTTTTACCAGTGCTGCCACCCAGTGGATACAACTTTCATAGTTTTATCCACTTTCAACTCTAAGTTTCCTCGATTAAATTCATTTCAGGTGGTTTTGCTTCAAGGATCAGTGTTACTCCAATAAATACACTGTGGATTTTTGAAGGACTATCCTGTTCACCATCTGGCTCCTGAACCACCACTATGTCCACTTCTGTTTGTTTACTTATTACAGAGTTTGTCTTTTGTGTGAGGTGTGTTCAGAAACTGGATTGTGCTTCCTGTTTCTGTTTCATCTCTTTAAGTCATTCTCAATTCTCTGTTTTCGCTACTTCAGTTTGTCTTTTGTTTGGTGGCTTTTTTCCTTTCCTCTCTGCTTTCAGCTGTGTCCAATTTATAACCCCCCCCCCCCCCCCCCGCCCCCTTGATATATATCTTTTACTGCAGTTTAAAACTGACAAAAAGACAGTTTCAGTAGAAACTAGGGCTGTCAAAGTTAACGCATTAACGCATATTCTGTTTAACGCCATTTTAATTTTTTTAACGCGAGATTAACGCACACTAGAGGTCTTCAGAACAACCCGACCCCCAAAAACCTGATGTTCCGACCCGAACCGACCCAAATCGGGTCTCGAGTGCATTCACAAGACATGACTCCGGGTTTGGTTCGGAATTGCTACAGTTAGCCTCGGGTTCGGTCGATGCTCTCTGACAGGCTGGGTCCTTGTTTACCTGAGAGAGGTAAAGATATTGGCGATGGCAGCTGTCACTCAGCCCCCCTCACCCCCCCCCCCCCTCGCCTTCCATCTAATAGGCTGTGAAATGTCAGGTGACAGGTCAAGCAAAAGTAAACAAACAAACAGTAGTTTGGTTTAGCCAATGTCAGGACTCGGGGCTGTTAACTCATTCACTGCCATTGACATCTATAGACGTCAATTGCGCAAAATATGTTTTTGAACGGGGGTTGCTAGGAAACACTCTAGCAGAGCTTCTCAATGAGTATCAGAGTTCTAAGTATCGTAGTTAGTGTTTAGATCCTCTAGATGGCAGCATCCACACTTCCTATAAAGTCTGCCACGAGGCAGATTTGTTTGAGGAGAAGATGGCGAAGCGTGGAAGCAAGCAATTTAAGAAGCAGTTGAAGCAGCTCACACTCGAACAGTGTGTCGGTGGTGGTGGTTCGAGGAGTGAACGGAGGAAAGATGGTGGAGGTGATGGAGGATCGGAGTGAAGAAGGATGGAAGCCGCGGATGAGCAACCAGGTCCAAGCGGACTTCAGCTGCGCTCACGGCAGACTTTGCCCGTGTTGCCAGAGCCCTGCTCCGGAGAAAGTTCCGACGAATTCGACGGAGATTCGTCAGACGAATGGCTGCCGGTTGGATCTGCTGAGAGCAGCAGAGACTCATCGCCAGAAAGCCCAGAGAGAGGTAAGAAGTAACTCTTTTACTTTTGCTTTGTTCCCGCGTTCATCCCTCCCCGCTCCTTTTTCTAACCATCCATGTTATGTGAGCGCCATCTTCTCACACCAGTTCATTTACTGGAATATCCAGCATCTAGTTATTACTTTTCACCAGGAGATGGTAGACATGTGTCTGTAATCTTAGAACCATTTTGGTGGTGGCGCTATTCAAATTTCTTTGTATAAAATGAGTTTGAAAAAACCCTCCGGAACAGACGCGCAGCACAGCAGAGGGAGAAATGCAGGGCTGCTTCGGCTCAGCATGACCGGAGTAAAGGCATTGTGTGATCGCCAAGCAGGTCCAGGTGTCAGGGGGGCTCATAACACCACAAATATGGAATAATGTAGCGGGGATGAAACAGTTCTGGCAACAAGGGAGGAGCCGGTGAAAAAAACACAGCTGATGGCGCACCAGAAATCACGGTGATGATGATGGTGGCGGCTGAGTTCTTGAGAGAGGAGGAATATTATCAAAAGTAGAGAATAAATTTTGATGAGCCTGTTGGTTATCATGGAGATTATCTGGAGATATTCTCATTGACAGTTTACCTTTATCTCATACTGCTTTCAAGTTAGAGCCTTTTGAAATCTTGATATCAAAATTGTATATTTTCTTTAAAAAATTTCCAGGTCCTGCACCCAGCAGAGGTCCCAGTTCCACACCTGTTGGCAGTGCAACAAAGAAAAGTTAGTGTAAAAAAGGGGGGGGTACCTCCACACTGCAGCAATATCAAAAATATATTTATGCTGATTGTATATTTTTCTGTAATTTATAGGTTGTGCATCCAGGTGTCGGGAGGACTCCGTCTGGCGTGAAGAGGCCTGGGAGCCCCACAGGTTCTCCTTCACTGCCTCCCCTGGACCCAGGAAAGCTGCTGCAGAGCTGGTCTCAGACCTGCCAGCGGACTTCTTGGAGCTCTTCATCACTGACGAGCTGCTGCAGCACATTGCAGACCAGACCAACATCTACGCTCATCAGTACTCTGAAGCGCATCCTGACAGTCTGCCACACAGTCGAGCTAATGCCTGGAAACCAGTGTCGGTCCCAGAACTGAAGGCCTTCTTTGGACTGACGTTCCTAACAGGCTACGTAAGAAAGCCAAACCTTGAGCTGTACTGGAGCGTGGATGAAGTTGATGCAACACCATATTTCAGTAAAGTGATGTCAAGGAACAGGTTCCAGATCATATGGAAGTTCCTACATTATAATGATAATAGATCACAGGATGCAGCTGATAAAATGTACAAAGTCCGCCCTGTATTATGTTGTTGAAAAATTCAGGGAGCTGTATCAACCAGGGCAAAACATTGATGAGGGGATGATGCAATGGCAGGGCCAGCTGTCTTTCAGGGTGTACAACCCAAAGAAACCCGTAAAATATGGTATAAAATCGTACATACTGTGTGACTCTCAGACAGGGTACTACTTCAATAGTAGTACCCTGCCTGAGTCGGTGAAGCCAGTACTCTGCAGGATACCGTTTTCTCCCTCCTTGATCGTCTCCCAGGTTATGGCTATACACTGTTTATGGATAACTTCTACAACTCTGTAGCACTGTGTGAGCGTTTGCTGGGAGCACAAACTAATGTTTGTGGGACACTAAGGAGGAATCGGGGGGAACCGCAAATCATCAGCGAGGTGACAAAAACAGACCTGGGGCAGGGGGGAAAAGTTGTGCGGCACAATGGCAGGGTAACGGTGGTGGCATGGGAGGACAAACGTCTGGTAAAGATGCTGACAACCTGCCATGACGATAGTATGCAGAGGGTTGAGGTGTGGCAGAGGGGGCAGAAAGTTAAAGTTTCTCAGCTGAAGCCAGCATGTGTAGTAGCCTACAATGAGTCGATGAATGGGGTAGATAAATTGGACCAAAACATTTCCTATTACCCCTTCATCAGACGGTCACTAAACTGGTCCAAGAAATTTGTTGCGTACCTGTTCCAGATCTGTGTTTATAATGCTTATGCAGTGTTTTCAAAAACAGCCGTCGGCCGTCGCATCCGACGGCAACTTTTTCCATTTGTGACGCCTACTTTCCCTTGGGTAAATAAATTATGAAATAAATAAAGTTTTCGTAAAAGAGCCAAGTGTCCACAAAGGTTTTTGAGTTAATAAACTTGAAAGTTTCGTTGAGAATTTCGCCACACCATCGCTTGAATCTGCTTGCATACGTCGATCGAACGTTCAGCAGTTTCAACCAGAACCGGTTACTGTCGGCCGTAACCACGCCAAAAATAAAAGACAGCAGTACAGGAGAAAAACACAGCGGATCATCAGTTCGGCGCTCTCGGGCTCTCCCACAATAACACACAGGCTTCCGTCTCTCTTTGTTGCTAGTCCCGCCCCCTAACCTATTCTACCCAATAACCTGCCTGCCTCAGCTCGAGATGCATTCAATGAACTCATGTAATCCGAACAACAGAACATCTAAACAATAACAGAGCATCATAACATGAACATAATGTCAGGATTGCTACAATATTCTGTATTCCAAGACGAGCAAAATGGCGTGGAAAATGACTGAAAACTAGCCTGTATGTGTTAAATAATTAACACAAATTAGGCACAGATTTCAGATAAATGTGTCATTTTTAACTGTACTTTTTCATTCCAAATTAAAGATGAATGTGTAAGAATGTTAGTAAATTAGAGACTTGCCAAACTTGAACTACATACACGTTGTTTAGCCTCTTGTAACTTCAAGGACCATTCTAATGTAGAATCAGATTAATATCAAGGATGTTAATGTTATCATAAACCAAGCAAACTTGGAGTTATAAAATAACCAGTTTATTTTCATTTGATTTGTCATTAAATACATGTATCACACTTTGCTCTTTCAAACTTGCAATTACTTTCTTTACTCTTGTTTAACAAAAGACATGCAACGTTATGGCTAGGGTTATTTTAATTTAAAAAAAAAAAAGGTATCTGAACATCCCATTTTACGTCTCAAAATGCTGGAAAATGCGTCTCCGAGAGTCTAGAATTTCAAAATTTCCTGGGGGAGCATGCCCCCAGACCCCCTTCGGGCCTTGCAACTCCTACTTCACTCAACGCAACTGCTACTTTCGAAAGTTGTGAAAACACTGCTTATGTGATCTACAGAGCCAGAAACCCAGGGGAGTGCAGAACCCTTCTGGAGTTTCTCCGTAGAATAGTGAAGTCCTGGACGGGTAAGCGACGTGTGGGGGGAGAAGAGGAGGAGGAGGTGGGGGTTGAGGGGAGCAGGGACTTGGAGGAAGGCCGACAGAGAGCCCCTTACAACACAGACCCTGCAAGCAGGCTTGATGGGGACATTAGGCAGACACAGACTAGAGCACCTGATGCCCACCAGCAAGAAGTCCAGGCCAGCGAGGAGGTGTAGGGTCAGTGGACCAGGGGTCTGTGGACGCAGGGGTCAGTGGACCAGGGGAGTGTGGACGCAGGGGTCAGTGGACCAGGGGAGTGTGGACCAGGGGTCTGTGGACACAGGGGTCAGTGGACGCAGGGGTCAGTGGACGCAGGGGTCTGTGGACCAGGGGAGTGTGGACCAGGGGTCTGTGGACACAGGGGTCAGTGGACCAGGGGTCAGTGGACCAGGGGTCAGTGGACACAGGGGTCTGTGGACCAGGGGAGTGTGGACCAGGGGTCTGTGGACACAGGGGTCAGTGGACGCAGGGGTCAGTGGAAGCAGGGGTCTGTGGACCAGGGGAGTGTGGACCAGGGGTCTGTGGACACAGGGGTCAGTGGACCAGGGGTCAGTGGACCAGGGGTCAGTGGACGCAGGGGTCTGTGGACACAGGGGTCAGTGGACCAGGGGAGTGTGGACCAGGGGTCTGTGGACGCAGGGGTCAGTGGACCAGGGGAGTGTGGACCAGGGGTCTGTGGACGCAGGGGTCAGTGGATGCAGGGGTCTGTGGACACAGGGGTCAGTGGACGCAGGGGTCTGTGGACCAGGGGAGTGTGGACCAGGGGTCAGTGGACGCAGGGGTCTGTGGACCAGGGGTCAGTGGACCAGGGGAGTGTGGACCAGGGGTCTGTGGACACAGGGGTCAGTGGACGCAGGGGTCAGTGGACGCAGGGGTCTGTGGACGCAGGGGTCAGTGGACGCAGGGGTCTGTGGACACAGGGGTCAGTGGACGCAGGGGTCTGTGGACCAGGGGAGTGTGGACCAGGGGTCAGTGGACGCAGGGGTCTGTGGACCAGGGGTCAGTGGACCAGGGGTCAGTGGACCAGGGGAGTGTGGACCAGGGGGTCTGTGGACACAGGGGTCAGTGGACGCAGGGGTCAGTGGACGCAGGGGTCTGTGGACACAGGGGTCAGTGGACGCAGGGGTCTGTGGACCAGGGGAGTGTGGACCAGGGGTCTGTGGACACAGGGGTCAGTGGACCAGGGGTCAGTGGACCAGGGGAGTGTGGACCAGGGGTCTGTGGACACAGGGGTCTGTGGACCAGGGGTCAGTGGACCAGGGGTCTGTGGACCAGGGGTCTGTGGACCAGGGGTCTGTGGACACAGGGGCCAGTGGACCAGGGGTCAGTGGACCAGGGGCCAGTGGACGCAGGGGTCAGTGGACCAGGGGAGTGTGGACACAGGGGTCAGTGGACCAGGGGTCAGTGGACCAGGGGAGTGTGGACCAGGGGTCTGTGGACCAGGGGTCTGTGGACCAGGGGTCTGTGGACCAGGGGTCTGTGGACACAGGGGTCTGTGGACACAGGGGTCAGTGCAGTGAGACTAAAATGTGGTGCAAGTCTTGTTGTGTTCCATTGCAGCAGGGGAGTGTTTTACTGTGTACTACACAAGGAAAAGTTTTGTTTAGAGGTGGAAACACACACACACACCCAATGTATACCTGAATTGGATATTTGTAAATATTTGTTCATTGTTTCAAATGTCAAAATGTGTTATATGATGTTATGTGTAAATAAATCATTATTTTTGCCATCAAAAACCTTCTGCCTTTTTTTTCTTTGGTTCTATAGAAGGAAACCACTGTTCAGATGTTTGAAGTGTCAGTAAAACAACAAATATTTGTGTTAAACTCATTGTTTTGCTTCTCTCCACAAAAAGGCCATTTTCTCTATTGTTTGGTCAGAAATGGGTGATTTTGGTGAAACTTCCCCTTGTTCTACTGCTGATAACTTAAGATTAGAAGGCAGGTAGAAACAAACTGTTCTTCCTGATGAAAGAAGAGTCTACCCTTTATGTTGGTGGTTTCTGTGTTCACAGAGTCAGAGAACACAATATTCTATGGGTCTTGGAAAATCAGTCAAAATGCTCCAAAACGCTGGCAGTATGAGGCTCTCTGCTCTGCAGCTGTCTGGCAGTCAATGAGTTAATAACAAATACACTGGTAAAGCAGAAACAAAAAAAAAAAAATCAATCACTCTTTCAGTTTTTTTGGTTTTTTTTTTTTAAACAAGGCTTTCCTGCGGAGTACCTCTCTTGAATAATAGCTTTCTTTGAAGTGGTAAAAACTGTCCATTAGGAAGTAGAGATGGTACAGTCAAACCTGGCGCCGTCTGCAGAGCCGCCCTCTTCCTGCCCTCTAGTGGCGAAGTCGCGATACTCTCCACCCGGTATTAGGAGCGACTCTCCCGTGTCCTCTGAATCGGTACGCCTCTTCTCCGGTCTCGTCTCTGGTCGCGCGATGCTCCGGTGATTGCGCTGCCCCCTCTCTCCTGGACGGACACCCGCTGCTCTGGACTCTCGGCCATACTGGCGTAACGTTTTCACTATAACTCCACCGGTCCAAAGAAATAATGGCCACGCATCATACTGATGTCTTTTTTGGATTTTTATTCAACATTCCTCCTCCGCAGACACCGTGAAAACTACAAAAATAAAGATATAAAAACAACGATTGAAATACACATATCCAGAGTTTAGACAGGTTCAACGATAACATTGGCTGCCAATACCCGGACATAGACAGGACCCGACCAGTTAACATAGCAGCAAAACATATTAAACTGTCCATTTAAGTCACACAAACATTATACCCAGTTAAAAACCCATATAGAGTGTAAAATTAAAGTTACCGTGTGCGCCTCCTGGACCATGTAGTGAGTTAATACTTTGCGGCCGCATGTACTTCTTTTATCGCTATGTTGGCCCTCTTCTCTGTAGCCATCATGCTGCTCTCTGCCGCCGTGCTGCTTCACCCCACAATGCCACAGGTGCGACCTCTGAACTTTAACCAGGTGATCAATTACGCCGAATCAAATAAACTTAAACTTACATAAGAAACAATACTTCTTTTTTAACCAAACAATATTTTTAAATCAGTTTTTAATGACCATGAAATGAAATATTGATGAAATTATAACAAAGAATGTCAAATAAACACTTCTGCAAGTACACTGGGCACTACATAAAAAAGAAACCAGTGACACCACACAGAGAGCCAGCTACCGTTAGAAAGACATTACTTACTAGTCCAGCGATGAGACGCAGAGTTCAGCGTTTTTCTCGTAGCTCTGGCAAAGATCAGCAACCAGTCCACAGTTAGTCCTCCGTAGCTCTGCATCTGTCCAAACAGAAAGAAAGAAAACACTGCAAGACTTCCTCTTCTCCAACACTTATCTTCTGCTTAACAGAGCCGACTAACCAAGCCAGTTTGGTTTAAAGGAACATTCCACTTTAATTTAAAGAAAAGTACAATATTTGTTTTGTTTGTAATAATTCAAAGCTGGTACACATTTCATGTATTTTGTAATGAATCCTGAAAGTTAAGTTGTTGAAGCTGTTTTTTTTCTATAAGCTGTAACTTCAGTACATTCAGCCTCTAAACACATGTTTATTTTTTTTCTTCAGTGCATTTTGTGGACGAACACAGAGAGGCCTTGATCCAGAGGGTGTCCAGTGTTGATCCCATTCTGGATGCACTCTTAGTGAAAGGCATCATCAGTCCTGAAGATCATGGCACAATAAGGCATCAGCCTACCTCTCAGAAGAAGATGAGGGAGATCTACGCAGGTCCTCTGAGAGCTGGCGGCGACACCTGCAAAGATATCTTCCTGGAGATCCTTCGGGTTCAGCTGCCATATCTCATAGCTGATCTCGAAAAAAAATGAACTCTGGTGACATCAAAAACAACCACATCAACCTGGATACAAAATGTTGTTGGCAGTGGCAAATAGCAAAAAGTTAAAATTTGTTGGAATTTCAGTGGTTTGTAATACCCTATACCTTGTAATACCCTATTGGTCAAATTTGTATTTTTAAATCACCTGTGATGTCAGATATATATTTTTTCAATGTATATATTTTTTTAATGAATTATCATGTAGGCTCAAGATTTCCACCAGAAACATAATGTTTCCTTACGGCATACTAATGTTACTTCCACATAAAGTACTTGCCCCAATATTTTAACCAGTATTATAATGTTTTAGATCAACTGCCAATTTGCTATTGATGCCACATTCAAAATGTTTTTAACTTGAGCATCATAAAAAAAAGTTAATCTTTATTCAAATTTGAGTGGCTGTTCTTTTTTAACTTCCCCATCATCATCTAACAATCACTAACATGACAACAGTGACACCTGCTGGACACACCCTGGTACAGCAACCAGACTTTAGTATGAGAACGTAACAAAAAAAATAAAGATTTCACCATGTCTTAAAATGAGATAAACAAAGCCCCAGATGAACAACAGTAATACATTATATATCAGAATATAGGGAGTGTTTAGTATAAATGAAGTCCAAAGGTAGAAGCAGTATGTGAACACAGCTCAACTACCCTGCTTCATGGCTGAGTTTGAAAAATGCTTCATTGACGTATGAAACTCTGAACCACCGCTGATCGAGTCAGTGACAGTAGTCCCACCAGAACCTGGACCTTTTCCGCCACAGATGTGGGTCGACTCTCCGTCGGCGCTTGGCAATCAATTTACAAACAACGAGCTGGCCGGAAGTCAGGTACAAAAATGGCAGATAGAATCCGGTGAAATTTCAAAATAAAGCACCGCTGGCAGGCTCGTGGATCAACATTTTGTCAAGACGGTGTTGTAGAAGAGGGTTTTAGAAAAGGAAAACGTCAGTCTGTAAGATGAAAAACACTTTTGCTTCACAGCACTCAGCCGTTTTAAATGTATACTTCAAGGGAGAACAAGACATACGAGATCTAGGTCTCCCGTGCAACGGTCACGCCCTCTCAAAACCTTCGGGCAAGTTCGTTATCAATCACGGACAGAGCCGAACAGCGAGCTTTCTGTTGGGCTTTAAAAACGGAACACCGCGTGTTCCGTGTCATATACGGTAATCATATACGGTAATCATATATGTCTGCGCACTGAGTGACTTACGGTAATACCCCCCCGGTACGTGTGTGTATGAGACGAGCTAGGGAAGTTAGCAGTTTGCTGTATGTCGCTGTACGTTGCAAGAGTGTGGATTAAAGCTTGCGGAGATATTCAGAGGCCTCCTTTCACAGTTATTTACATGGTGTCAGAAGTAAACCAGGCGAGGAGAAATGGCCAAGTTTAATCCCCCGAAGAACTTTGCCTTCGAAAAACTGGGAGAGTGGCCGGATTGGAAACAGCGGTTTGTGAGATTCAGGACTGCGACCAAGCTCGACAAAGAAGACGGCACCGTGCATGTGAGCAGCCTGATATACGCCATGGGCAGTGAGTCGGAAAATATCTACCGGTCATTTGTTTTTGCCGAAGAAGAACATAGAAATGACTTTGGTAGAGTGCTTGGAAAATTCGACGAGTACTTTGTCCCCAGAAGGAACGTTATACATGAACGGGCGTGTTTCCATCAGCGCATGCAGAGACCAGGAGAGAAAGCGGAGACTTTTATCAAAGCTTTGTATGAACTTTCGGAGCATTGTGAATTCGGTGCCTGCAGGGATGAAAACATCCGGGACCGAATTGATTATTGATAAAGTTCTCTCACGAAAGCTGCAGCTGACGAAGGACCTAAGACTGGCGCTGACCATAGAGACGGTCAGGCAGTCTGAGGAAGTTGCTTCGCAGGTCAGCATGCAAGGAGAGGCAGCAGGAGTGATACAGGAAGTCACTCACAAGCACGAGTACACAGGCCGTCGAGGTAAGAAGAAAGAGGGAAATAAAGGACAATATGGAAAGTGTGGAAAAGTGCAACACAGCAAAGATGAACATTGCCCAGCTAGAAAATCGACATTTAACACGTGTCATAAAGTTGGACATTGGAGCAGAGTGTGCAGGAACAGGAAAGCAGTGAGAGAGGTCACAGAGCAAACAGAGCAGCAGCAGTCATACTTTCTTGGGGCTGTGAGTAAAGCAAACGGGTCATCAGAGGAATGGTCTGTCAAGCTGCTGGTGGGCTCCACATTGGTAGAGTTCAAAATCGACACTGGGGCCGATGTGAGCGTCATCAGTGAGAATACTTACCACGCACTCAAGCCCAAAAGTCCACTGGAACCTGCTGAAGTCCCTCTGGATAGCCCAGGGGGGGAGCTGCAGTGTTTAGGACAGATCCAGAGCACTGTGTCCCACAAAGGAAAGACTCACCCACTCACTGCATATGTCATCAGGGGACGCTCTGTAAACAATCTACTCAGCAGACCACTATCTGTGAAAATGAACCTAGTGAGAAGAGTGGATGAAACGGTGTGCAACAGAGGACGCTTGAAAGGATATGGTGAGCATGGGACATTAAAGACAGAACCAGTAAAAATACAACTGAAGGAAAATGCTCAGCCATATGCTGTACACACAGCACGACGTGTACCTCTCCCTATGCTGCAAAAGGTAAAGGAGGAGCTTCAGAGGACGGAGAGAAATGGCATCATTGAGAGGGTGACACAACCCACCGACTGGTGTGCACCTATGGTGCCTGTACTAAAGAAAAGCACAGGTAGAGCCCGCATCTGTGTTGACCTCAAAAGGCTGAACCAAGCTGTGAAAAGAGAGCACTACATCCTGCCTACTGCAGAGGAAATCACAGCAAAGCTGAGCGGGGCCACGGTCTTTTCTTCACTAGACGCTGCCAGCGGATTCTTCCAGATACCGCTGCACCCAGACAGTTGTAAACTCACCACCTTCATCACGCCGTTCGGCAGGTTCAATTTCAAGCGGTTGCTGTTTGGAATTACAAGTGCACCTGAAATCTTCCAAAGAAAGATGATGGAGACATTGCAGGGGCTGGTGGGAGTTGAGGTTTTCATGGACGACATCCTGGTCTATGAGGCGACAGAGAAGGAACATGACAGCCGCCTGGAGAAAGTGATGCAGCGCATAGAAGCAGCGGGCCTGAAGCTCAGTAGAGAAAAGTGCTCCATCAAGCAGAGTCGGCTGCGGTTTCTGGGGCACCTCATTGACCAGTCAGGGATCCGGCCAGACCCTGACAAGGTGGAGGCAATACGACAGCTGTCACCACCAGCAGATGTGCAGGAGCTGAAAAGGATACTGGGAATGGTGAATTATCTGGGGAGATACATCCCCAACCTTTCAACAGTGGGACAGCCACTATATGAGCTCCTGAAAAACAAGAATGCATGGACATGGAGTCATGCACAGCAAGCAGCGTTTGAACGCTTTAAAGAGCTATTGACAACTGCACCTGTACTGACATACTACGACCTGAACAAGCCCACTGCTGTGTCGGCTGACGCTAGTAGCTATGGACTCGGGGGCGTTCTCCTCCAGCTCCACGGGGAGCAGTGGAAACCTGTGGCGTATTGCTCCAGACGTATCACTGAAGCAGAAACTCGCTACGCCCAAATAGAAAAGGAAAGCCTTGCTGGCGTGTGGACGTGTGAGAAATTTGACAGATATCTCAGTGGCCTGGAACAGTTTAAGCTGGTTACTGACCACAAGCCGCTGATACCCCTCATCAACAGCCACCGTCTGGACAATGTGCCTCTACGGTGCCAGCGCCTCCTCATGAGGCTCATGAGATTTAACCCGGTAGCAGAGTATGGTCCAGGAAAAAACTTTGATTGTCGCAGTCCACTGGCCAGCACAGCCGCAGAGACTGACACTCACAGTGAGGTGGCATGCTACGTGGCAAGTGTAGTCGAGGGGATTCCTGCGTCTACAAGCAAACTGGATGAGATCAGAACGCTGACAGCAGCCGACACCCAGCTGCAGTCAGTCGCAAGGCTCATAAAGACTGGATGGCCGGAACGCCTCAGCAGCTTGGCCAGAGATGTTAAAGAGTACATCCAGGTGAAATCAGAGCTGTCGGAACACAATGGCCTCATCCTAAGAGGAAGCAGGATTGTGGTGCCGAGGATAATGAGAGGCGAGATCCTCCAGAAAATTCACGAAGGGCAACAGGGACTCGTTAAATGTAGGGAGAGAGCGTGTTCATCTGTGTGGTGGCCCGGGCTCTCTGCAGAGATCAACAAGCTGGTGACCTCATGCCAAGTGTGCCGGTAACTGAAAAGAACGCAACAAAAGGAGCCTCTCATCTCCACACCGCTTCCTGAGCGACCCTGGAAAAGAGTTGCAATGGATCTCTGTGAGTACAAACACCACAGCTACCTGGTGATTTCTGACTATTACTCCAGGTTCCTAGAAAATATTGCATTTGCCCTCAACGGCGAGCGCTCAAGTCATCCAGAAATTAAAGACTGTCTTTGCCAGGTTTGGAATTCCTACTGAGGTGGTGAGCGATAATGGACCCCAGTTTTCAAGCGCTTAGTTTCAGGAGTTTGCGAGGCAGTTTGACTTTAAGCACTGCACGTCCAGCCCACATCATCGTCAGGGCAACGGCCATGCAGAAAGAGCAGTGGGATCCTGTGATGGCTCTGATGGTCTACAGGTCTACTCCCTGCTCCACCACAGGCTTCAGCCCAGCCGAGCTATTGATGGGGAGGAAAATCAGGACCACATTGCCCGTCTTGGAGAAAAACCTGCCTGCCCAGATGGCCGGGAAGGACAGCTGTGAAAGAAAAGGACAGGAGGGAAAAAGCTAAACAGGCTCATTACTTCAACCGTCGTCATGGAGCCAGGCTTTTACCTACCCTGCAGCCTGGAGACGCTGTGTTCTCCAAGTTGGACCATGAGAAATCGTGGTCTTTGGCAGCAGTGATCTCAGGTGAGAGCACCACCCCAAGATCATTGGTCATCAGGACGCAGCAGGGTGCGGAGCTGCGGAGGAACCGCCGTCACCTCCAACCTGGGCCGGTTCACCAACTCACCCCAGCAGCACCCAGTGCGTGCACGGACTCGAGCACTCACTCTGATGTAGCCACCGTGTTAGAGACTGTTCCTGTCAGTCAGAGTGAGGCTGCTCCCAGAACCCTTCTACCGGGCCAGACTGTGACTAGATCGGGTCGGGTTTGCAAGCCAGTCAACAGGCTCGACCTGTAGACAGGTGTTCAATATATGGCCTTTGGGGGGAAGGGAGAAGAAAAAAAAATGTCTACAAGTTGTTTATATTCCTGTTGATATTGTTGTTTTATGACTGTCAAACAGTAGCATTTATGCAGTATTTCAGTCAAGTGAGAAGGAGACTGTTTATGTTGAAATGTTATTTTGAGTTATGATAACCTTTGTTTACAATGAGGCCCGTTAAACAGTTATTTGTGTAAGAAACGGTTCCTATGATGTTATTGAAATAACACAAGAAAAGAGGGGGAGATATATACGGTAATCATATATGTCCGCGCACTGAGTGACTTACGGTAATACCCCCCCGGTACGTGTGTGTATGAGACGAGCTAGGGAAGTTAGCCGTTTGCTGTATGTTGCTGTACGTTGCAAGAGTGTGAATTAAAGCTTGCGGAGATATTCAGAGGCCTCCTTTCACAGTTATTTACATTCCGCACTTAAGTTAGAAAGATATTCACAGATTCGGCTTTCCGGGACCAATAAGTCTGAAGCCACACATCGTCAGAACACAAATGATGCCTCTATCACATCTTGATAGCATAGACTACCAGCTACAAGGAAAAAAACCCTGATTTATACAAAAATAAGCAGTCCTGCGAGCTCGATGTAACATATTGATGAAAATACGCAGCCGGCAGCCGTGCCAGTGCCCAGGGACCGTCTGCAAATTGCAACAAAAGAAAAAAACCCTGGAAACAAAAATCAATAACTCCACTGTTGTACAGTATACAGGCACTAAAATCACTCCACACATCAGAGTCCTCCTCATGGTCATACTACAACAGCTATAATGTAACAAAAACATTTGGAATAATTGATGCCTGGATGCCTAATTCAAAATGCTTTTAACTTCAGTTTGACAGTAAAATCTTCATTTCTAGTAAAGGTTGGAGTGACTGTTTATTTTTTTGCCCACATATGAAAAATAAGAGTTTTCCTGTGAAGACTCATATTATGGAGCTAAATCAGCCATTACCTGTAGTTCAAAAAACTAAAATCTCTTGGTTTTTTTTTTCTCCAATTACAAATTTGATGCTCTCAGATTCAGATTGTCTTTTTTCACCTTCAGATCATTTCTTCAGGTTCAAATCTTTTTTTGATCAACTTTTGGATCATTTTTTCAGGTTCAGAATTTTGATCTGGCATGGGGGGCGGGACACCATGATTGACAAGGCTGAGAACCTTTTATTGCCTTTAGTGAATGTAGGTAGGGGAGAATGGGGTAATGTGAGACACCCCCTGTATCTAAGCAATAGGACATACCTGTGGTGTGTCCCATTTAAGCGACTGATTTTCAAGGCCTGTCCATTTCACCTTGGCCATTAAGAGCGTGACTCCTTTGTGCTGTGGTGAGCATGTGTTTTGTACAAAAATACATTTTTGGGATGTAAAAGTACATTTTTCGGTTTTCACCATAATCAAATCTGGTGCTAAAAATAATTGACTATAACGGACAAACTCATATCATGTATATTGTTGAACTATAACCTTTTAAAATGATGTGGTGCTGCTAGCTAAAGATTGGCCTGAATTCCGCAGAGAAGTTGTTTTAATAAAAAAGTGGTGGTGGGTTAAAGTGAGACAAATGCCATGGGGAAAAGTAAGACACTGTCTCACTTTTTCCCTAGAGGCAAAATAAGACAAAAAAATAAGCTTTGATTTTTGTGTCTTAAACAGTATGAAAAATCCATTGTGTCAAGGAAATATCACAGGAAGACAACCTGGGGCCGAACCTCCATTGAACAGTTGGAAAGTGCAGCCACTGAGTTCATGGAGACAAAGAGGTCCTTAAGAGGTGTTTCAAGGAACCGTAATATTGACAAGTCAAGCCTCCTAAGATTTATAAGAAAAATGGACCAGGGGGGACGTTTTTACAGTGGCCTGGGGTTTGGTAGCCCAGGAAAAGAGAATTTTCACTGATGAGATGGAGGAAGAACTTTCCAAACACCTGAAAGAACTTGCTGAACAGTCCTATGGCCTCTCTCCAGCTAAGTGGCATTTGACATTTGAATATGCAGACAAGAACCATGTCCTCATGCCTGCCACCTGGAAAGAGACGCAGTGTGCAGGTAAGCCAGGGTGTGCAAGACATCGTATGATTTCCTATGGTAACGAAGGCTGATCTTCCCACAAGGCTAAATCTTATAATAATGGATTGTCTATAGGTCAAGAGTGGTTCCACAGCTTCCCAGCACGTCACTGATTTTCTGTCTGAACTCCCCTCTGAAGGGCCCCTGCCTTCAATAGAACGACTGCTGGGGAGTTCTTTGATAATCTGGCAGTAGTCATGGACAGGTAGGAGAATTGATTCTTCCAATGCATGTGATTTATTCTGGTTTTGTTCTCTAAAACTAAGTAGTTTGGATTCCCTTTCTCCTTGCAGAGCCGGTTCAGACCTCCATGGGGCCCTCGGCAAAATTCTGCAAAGGGGCCCTCCTCACTGAATTCAACAGCCACACCTGACACTGCAGTGCTTCCACTCATCCCCCTTTCTGCAGGATCATCAGGTGGAGCAGATACTGTTGCTTGAGGTACTGACTCTGAGCTAGCTTCTGATGCTGTCTGTTCTTCCCCTGTGCCACTTGACAACGATGGCTGTACTGGACCTGCGCTGTTTGTACTGCCTGAAGCAACTGTTTCATCTGTGCCTGTATTAGATGAACCTGGCTCTGTCCCTCCACCGGCTGACTGGCTGGAGCCTGTGCTGCTGGTGCTAAGAAATTTAAGCATAGCACCTGTAAAATATAGACAAGACAAGGCAACTATTAATTCAGCTCCATCAAATTGGCTGCACTTAAATTTACTTTAATATTTCAAATATAGGTAATTGTTTATATTATGTACTATAGTTCTGATTCATTTAGCACTGTTTATGCATTTATATTTGCCTGTGTACTATCCAAGCAAATAACATTTATTCTTAAGATAAGATAAGATAGAACTTTTTAGACTTTATTGATCCCACACCGGGGAAATTCACGTGTCACAGCAGCTCAAGCAGAACAGATAGAAAGTAGAGTGACAGCAGGGTAATTATAAAAATAGGCTAAAATAAAATAGAATATAAAATGTGTATATAGCTCTCTCAGAATTTAACTATTACAATAGCAAAATACAAAATGTTAAGTACTAGAATAAGCAGGTCTATATACTAGGGGTGCTCCGATCGATCGGTGACCTGATCGGATCGGCCGATATGCATATGATCGGGATCTGTCAGAATTGTCATTAAAGCCGATCAAAAGAGCCGATCAAAAACGCTCTATTCTCGTGCGCATACACTGTGTATAGACCTTTTCGGGCCAGCCCCCCCGGAAGTACCCCGTCCGCCATTGCGGGGTTGTGCTACAGAGCGACACTTTCACCGGCTCGCAGATTAACCAGTGTTTTTCTCTTTCTACAAATATATATTTTTATAATGTTGAGTCGGTCGAGTGGGAATACATGTTCCGTCATAAACTGTGCCAACAATGGCGTGAAAATTCAACAATGGAAGAAGAAAGTATGTGAAATACACAAGCCTTTACTGCACGAAGACTGCCTTGTTTGCAGAACAAGAAGTTAGGAAGACGTGGGTGAAAAATATCAACAGAAAGGACTTTGTTCCAAATGAATACAGCCGGGTGAGTTTTCGTTAACATTTAATCTCGTACTACTCATAGTCTCGCTGAGAGTCCCGGACGATTCTGGCCGAAAGAACAGCAGTATGAGGCTACTGTAGCCCTCGGCACTAGCACAAGCCTATAAAACAATGAATGAATTAATGAATTAGGAGAATGATAAATTAAATATAACATTAACACATAGCCTAATTTACCGCTAGCGTTAATGTTACAGTAGCATAATCTTTATGGCTTGTTGATGTTAGTTATAGCCAGTGTTGCAGCGTTCCACAGTTTTTAATGTTTGATTATGGGAATAGATCATGCTATTTCCATAACCAATCATTAAAAACAGCGATAAACTAGCTTCATCTGTAACTGGAGGCCACTGCCTAACATCATCAATCCAAGACATGTCTGCGTTATCAGTAACAGATGCTCCACGCTGCTGTGTTTGGGTTAGTTGGTGGAGCACCGCACACTAGAGATGCGCGGATGGCGTATATTTTAACCCGCAACCGCTTCTTAAAATCTCTATCCGCCCGCTATCCATTTGCAGGAACGTTTTTTCACCAATTTTCAAAACCGAACCGACCCGCCATCCTTTTTAATAATGTGTAAAATATTTTTTCTTATTATTATTATTTGAGTGCTTCAACCGCAACCCGCCCGAATTTAATTAAAGTATTATTTTTTGACGAGTCATCCGCCCGATATGCGGATTATCCGCTCCGCCCGCGGGTGCGCGGTTCAACCGCGCATCTCTACCGCACACTCCAGTTATGGCAGGGCCACTAGGGGGCGCATGTCCACAATTTTTAAGTCGAAAAGGTCTAAGACAGCAAGAAACAAAGGGAAATAAATACAATCGGTGATCGGTATCAGATCAGCCGATATTGATTTCAGTGATCGGTGATCGGCCCCAAAAACCCTGATCAGAGCACCCCTACTATATACATATGACTATTTACAATATATACAGCTTTCACCCATAGATATATATGAAAGTGGAATGGAGGTATGGGCATACGCATTGTTATATGAATGGCTGTGCAGATTGTAAGAGAACACACATGGTGTGAAGCATTAATAATACTAGCAATGAACAGAGCCGGTTCAGACCTCCATGGGGCCCTCGGCAAAATTGTGCAAAGGGGCCCTCCTCACTGAATTCAACAGCCACACCTGACACCGCAGTGCTTCCACTCATCCCCCTTTCTGCAGGATCATCAGGTGGAGCAGATACTGTTGCTTGAGGTACTGACTCTGAGCTAGCTTCTGATGCTGTCTGTTCTTCCCCTGTGCCACTTGACAACGATGGCTGTACTGGACCTGCGCTGTTTGTACTGCCTGAAGCAACTGTTTCATCTGTGCCTGTATTAGATGAACCTGGCTCTGTCCCTCCACTGGCTGACTGGCTGGAGCCTGTGCTGCTGGTGCTAAGAAATTTAAGCATAGCACCTGTAAAATATAGACAAGACAAAGCAACTATTAATTCAGCTCCATCAAATTGGCTGCACTTAAATTTACTTTAATATTTCAAATATAGGTAATTGTTTATATTATGTACTATAGTTCTGATTCATTTAGCACTGTTTATGCATTTATATTTGCCTGTGTACTATCCAAGCAAATAACATTTATTCTTAAGATAAGATAAGATAGAACTTTTTAGACTTTATTGATCCCACACCGGGGAAATTCACGTGTCACAGCAGCTCAAGCAGAACAGATAGAAAGTAGAGTGACAGCAGGGTAATTATAAAAATAGGCTAAAATAAAATAGAATATAAAATGTGTATATACCTCTTGTAACGAATAGCCTATCCGTTACTAGAGCACTTACCAGCACTTGGATGCACACAGCACTTTATGGGTGCTAAGGACAAAAAAAACACTATATTGCACACAATTGTTTTAACTTATTTATTGAAATGTTTGTTGTAGGTGGGTCCAGTCATGGTGATGGCGGTTCCTGGTCCTGCAAAGAAAGTGATACTTGACATATGCAATATGTGTTGATAGATTTAGTGATTCCTGTTAGGTGTGTGTGTGGGATTTTACTTACCTCCTCCATGTGTCCAGGGTGGCAGTGTCCGTGGAAAAGAGTCCCCGGGGAATGGATGCAGCCTAAAAGGTTCTGGGCTGGACCATGAGGGAGGAGATGCTGGGGGTGGTTTTAAGGAGGTTTTATGGGTATAACTTTAGTTGTTTGTTTGTTTGGGTTTTCCTTTTTAGGAAGGGGATTTATTTTTGTATTAAGGTTAGGGTTTATGTTGGAGGGTTTTTAACTGGGTTTTTAAAATACCTGAGTTAATTAGTCTGTGTGGTAGTGGTTTGAGCCAATAAGCAGGAACAGTATATAAGGCGCCATTTACATCAGTACTGGTTCGCTGCTGCTGGAAACCATAGCTTTCCAGAACCTCCAATGCACTTTGCACTTTTTGCCACTTTGCACTTTATGGTTTGCCTTTTTGCACCGAAAAAATAAAAGAAAAACAAACTTGTGGACCACTCCAGATCCTGCTCTTTTTTATTCATCTGTTTTTATGCTCACTATCCACCGCTCGTGCAGTCTTGGTTACATTTGGTGTCAGAAGTCCTGCCCTGCCAAAGTGAGCACAAAGACGTCATGAATACAAGAGCAAGTAAGAAACCTGAGGAGCCAGATGAGGGGGTCGCTGTACTGTCTGACTCTGCAACAGCAAGTGGTGGTCCAAGAAATGAAGTGGAGGAACTGACGGCGCTGGTTAGGTCACTGATTGAAAACCAGAAAGCCAGAGACAAGAAGTTGGAAAGAGAAATGTCTCTACAGGACCAGCGCTGGAAGTTTATGCGACAGCAGCAGTCTGAGCACCCACAGTCCAGGGTGCAAAGACAAACGATTGGCATGCAGACATCTATGGATGGTGATTATGATGAGGAAGACGATGATGATGTTGGGCCAGAACCTGGCGGCAGTGGCAGCTATGGCTATAGACCACAGAGGGAGCCCAAACTTCCTGTTCTGACACCAGAAGATGACATTGAACATTTTTTAATCACATTTGAGAGAATGGCTCAGGTCTGTCGGTGGCCAGAAGAGGAGTGGGCAGTCCGCCTGGTTCCCCTGTTGACCGGAAAGGCACGTAGCGCTTTCGTTTCGATGGACATTCGGGACGCTGATGACTACGACAAGGTGAAGGAAGCAATTCTGGCCAAATATGAGATAACAGAGGAAACCTACCGTCGACGCTTCAGGTCGCTAAAAATTGAGCCAGATGAGACACCCCGAGAGCTGTATGTTCGATTGAAGGACCTGCTGAATCGGTGGCTTCATCCTGAAAAGTCAAGGAAAACTGTTATTTTGGAAAAACTTATCCTGGAGCAGTTTCTCCGCATGGTCAGTTCAGAGCTCGAGATATGGATCAAGGAGCGCGACCCGGGCAGTGCAGAAGAAGCGGCTCGCCTGGCGGAGGCTTTCCTATCAGCGCGTAAAGGGACCAGAGCTGGCTACTTTGGACGGGAGCCCCGCTTCGACCAGTCTAGTAAGTCCTTTGGGGGTGATAAGTGTGGTCTGGGTCCTGGGGGTAATAGCAATAAGCCATCTCCATTTTACCAGTCTCGCTCTGGACCTACTAGAAAAACATTAAATAGGACACAGAATCGGGAAGTTAGATGCTATAATTGTAACAACTTAGGCCATGTGCAGCATTTTTGCCCAGCGCTAAAATCGAAACCCTCTTTATTGTGTGTAGTACCAAGGCCGGGGGTGGTGCCGCCAATTGAAGATGAGAGGGGGCGCACAACATTTGTGTTAGTGAATGGCCAAAAAGTAGAAGCACTGCTAGATTCTGGTTGTTTTCAATCTGTAGTCTTATCCAGTTTTGTTCCAGAGGAGAGGTGGTCTAGAGACAAAACATCACTTATCTGCATCCATGGAGATGAGCGTTCTTACCCAACAGCTGAGGTGTACATGACAGTAGGAGGACAGACTTACCTGCTAAATGTGGCGATTGCAGAAAATTTACCATTTGGTGTCATTCTTGGGAATGACGTTCCAACTTTAGTGGATCTCATGTCTCGGAGTAGTCTGGCAGGGACAGGAAAGCTTCTGGGTTCAGAAAAACCCACAGTTGAACCTGGTAGCTCGGTGAATGTCCTTACTAGAGCCCAAAAAGCTAAGGCTGTTTTTAAAGAGCTTCCTTTTTGGGAAGAAGAGTTTGAGACCCGTCAGGGAAGCCTAGAAAACAAAAGCCCAGAGAAGGCAAGAAAAGTTTGCTGGCTCTCCCAAAGACAGAAATGATACTGCAAAACCACTTAGTCCAATTTGAATTTAATATCCCTTCAGATATTGGGGCACTTCAAAAGCAGGATCCATCTCTTAAATTTGGTTTGAAAGAGTGGCCAAGGAGGGGACACAAATGTTTGGATGAGGCCAGATACATGATCAGAAATGGTATTTTGTATCAAGTTACTGACAATATTGAAGCCCTTGCATTACCTGACCGTTTAGACAGCAGGTGATGGAGTTGGGTCACTCCATCCCCTGGGCTGGTCATATGGCTTTTCAGAAACCCTGCGTCGAGTTGGCAGTCGTTTTGTGTGGCCTGGCATGTATACACAAATTTCAAAATTTTGCAAGTCTTTGTGAAAAGTGTCAATTGACAGCTGGGAGGGGAGTTGCCCAGGCCCACTTACAGTCATTACCCATTATTGGCACCCCTTTTGAGAGGATTGGCATGGATATTGTTGGTCCACTTGAAAGAAGCTCCACTGGAAATCGTTTCATTTTGGTGTTGTGTGATTATGCTACCCGATACCCTGAAGCTTTTCCGCTGCGTTCAATTAAAGCAAAGCAGATTGCAAATTGTCTATTGCAGCTGTTTTCCAGGGTGGGGGTAGCGAAAGAAATTCTGACTGACTGTGGTACTAACTTCATGTCAAAATTATTAAAGCAGGTCTACCAGCTGTTGGGGGTTAAGGGGATCAGGACCACACCTTATCACCCCCAAACGGATGGGCTGGTAGAGCGCTATAACAAGACACTGAAACACATGCTGCGCAAGTTTGTCTCCAGCACAGGTGGAGATTGGGACCAGTGGCTGCCATATCTGCTGTTCGCATACCGAGAGGTCCCACAATCATCCACCGGCTTCTCCCCCTTCGAGTTGCTGTATGGACGCCAGGTGCGGGGGCCACTGGACTCCTGAGGGACTACTGGGAGCGGACAGAGAGCGAGGGTACAACATCATAGCTTACATCATCAAAATGAGGAGCGACTGGAGGTTATGGCAGCACTGGCTCAAGAGAACATGAAGGAGGCGCAACAGCACCAGAAAACATGGTATGACCAAAAAGCAAAGGAGAGAGTTTTTAGTCCTGGCCAAAAGGTATTATTATTGTTGCCGACCAGCGACAATAAACTGCTTGCTAAATGGCATGGACCTTATGACGTTACTAAAAAAGTGGGGAAAGTAACATATGAGCTTTACATGCCAGACAGACAGAAAAACGCCAGGTTTTCCATGTTAACCTTCTGAAGGAGTTTCATGTTCGCCAGGAGCCTGCACAGCAGCTGTTGGTCCGGGCTGTGCAGGATGAAGAGGTGACGGAGAAATATTTTCCTACATGTTCAGAAGGAACTGTTGTTGACCTGTCTCACCTCTCTTCCCCTCAGAGGAAATCAATACAGCCACTGCTTGACCCTTCTCTTTTTATGGAGACTCCAGGCTTCACTTCATTGGTCCAACATAAAATACAGCTGAAGAAGGACTCCCCCGTTCGCCAGAGGAGCTACAGGATACCTGAGCGGTTGGTGCATGTGTTGCAGAATGAAATTGTACTAATGCTTGAACTGGGAATAATTGAAGTGTCCAGTAGTGAGTGGTGTAGCCCTGTCGTGTTGGTACCCAAGAGGGATGGCTCTCTACGATTTTGTATTGATTTTAGGTACCT
>JAGFBZ010000445.1:0-31174 GCA_018398805.1 Hirundichthys speculiger | reverse complement strand
CAATGCACTTTGCACTTTTTGCCACTTTGCACTTTATGGTTTGCCTTTTTGCACCGAAAAAATAAAAGAAAAACAAACTTGTGGACCACTCCAGATCCTGCTCTTTTTTATTCATCTGTTTTTATGCTCACTATCCACCGCTCGTGCAGTCTTGGTTACACCTCTCTCAGAATTTAACTATTACAATAGCAAAATACAAAATGTTAAGTACTAGAATAAGCAGGTCTATATACTAGGAGTGCGCCGATCGATCGGTGACCTGATCGGATTGGCCGATATGCATATGATCGGGATCTGTCAGAATTGTCATTAAAGCCGATCAAAAGAGCCGATCAAAAACGCTCTATTCTCGTGCGCATACACTGTGTATAGACCTTTTCGGGCCAGCCCCCCGGAAGTACCTCGTCCGCCATTGCTGGGTTGTGCTACAGAGCGACACTTTCACCGGCTCGCAGATTAACCAGTGTTTTTCTCTTTCTACAAATATATATTTTTATAATGTCGAGTCGGTCGAGTGGGAATACATGTTCCGTCATAAACTGTGCCAACAATGGCGTGAAAATTCAACAATGGAAGAAGAAAGTATGTGAAATACACAAGCCTTTACTGCACGAAGACTGCCTTGTTTGCAGAACAAGAAGTTAGGAAGACGTGGGTGAAAAATATCAACAGAAAGGACTTTGTTCCAAATGAATACAGCCGGGTGTTGGGTCCCCACCTGCCGACCCGCAGTCTCAACCTCGGCAGGAGGACACGCCCAGCACCTCTCAGCGCGTTGCCAGGGAGCTGCGCGCTCGGCGACGGGAGCAGGCTGGGAGCGCTCCACCTCACAGCTGACTGTCATCAGCTCATCACTCACCTGCAGCTCATCGGCTCATCTGGTAGGGGATAAATACACCTTCTCTCCTGACTTCTGTGCGAGTTCATGCCGTTACCAGCCACTTGTGTTGTGTGTTCTGTAGGTTCTTGTCGCGCTCCTGTGTGGATCGTTTTTTCCTTGTGGATTTACTCCTTGTGGAAATACCTCCTTGTGGATTTACCTCTTGTGTGGATTTACCGTTTTTTGTGGATTACTTTCTTGGTGGATTTATCTTGTCTGGTGAGTTACTCATCGAACTTTGTGAGTATACTTCCAGTGACTTCTATTCGGAGCCTGAGGGTGCCGCCTGAGGATTATTTCCCCTGAGTCTTCACTCGTGGAACTCTCCGGCGAGTCCCGGTTGCCAGAGACTCCCCCTGGGGGTGGCAAGAGAGGACTTCCGTTTATCCCCCCAGTACTGGATTGCTTCTGGTTCTTGCCTCATTGAGGGAAATCTTCTGAATAAACTCTACCTTTGTGCTCGAACTGTCAGTTGTTCGTGTCGTGCTTTTGGGGTCCACCACAAACCTTAACAGTATGAACTCACCAACTTCGTCGACCCCAGCCGACGCAGCAGCTGCTCATGTCGCCCGGGTTCAGGCTGAGTTATGTCAGCAGATCCAGTGGACAACGGCCAACACCCGGCAGCTGCAGGTGACGTCTGCGGCGGTTCAGGACCTCCAGGCTTCGGTGGAGTCCCTCGCCGGCCAGCAGTCAGCGTTCGCCACCCAGCAGGCAGAGGTGCTACAACAACTCCGCGCCCTCACCGCGGCTCTCGCAGCTCGACCGGCGGATCAGCCGGCCCCCGACGTCGCGGAGAGACCCGCTCCGGTGGTCGATCCCCCTGCTGCCCCGGCGGTGGCTCCCTCTACTCCTCGAGAGCCCAGCATCTCCAGTCCTCGACCGTATGACGGCGACTTTGAAAACTGTGCAACCTTCATCATGCAATGCGAGCTGGTTTTTCACCACCAACCTAGTATGTTCACATCCAGCGCAGCCCGCATTGCGTATATGACGAACTCGCTCACTGGGCGAGCCGCACAGTGGGCCACCGCCTCCTGGGCCATGAGGGCGGCCTTCTGTTATAATTACGCAGACTTTGCTTCAGAGCTCCGTAAGGTGTTTCACCACCCTGTGGGTGGCCAAGACCCAGGAACCCGGTTAACTCGGCTCCAGCAGGGGAACGGCAGGGTGTCGGACTACGCTGTGGAGTTCAGGCTGGCCGCGATGGAGAGTGGTTGGAACGACCAGGCCCTGCGAGTAATGTTCCGGCGGGGGCTTAGCGATGCCGTAAAAGACCAGCTCGCTACCCGGGAGGAGCCGTCGTCCTTAGATGAGCTCATCGGGCTGGCTACTAGGATTGACGGCCGTCTCCAGGAGAGGAGGCGGGAGCAGAACCAACGTCGGTCCCCTCCCAGTCGCTACCGTTCGAGCCCTTCGAGCAGGACTCCTGCTCCTCCGACGCCCCCCGCGGTGGAGTGGCATGCCTCAGCCACCGACGACGAACCGATGCAACAGCCGTACCCGACTCAACCCCGCCGAACGGGAGGCTCGGTTCAGGGCAGGCCTATGTCTGTACTGTGGTCAGAGGGGACATCTGATCAGAACCTGCCCTAACCGGCCAAAAGCACAGGCTCACCAGGAGCACGAGGGATCCTGTTGAGCCGCCTGTCCTGCATCCCTCACCCACAGAACCGGCTAGTAAGCGTAAGCCTGTCCTGGGCGGATCAGCGGCTTACAGTGGGGGCGCTTCTCGACTCAGGGGCAGACGAATGTTTTGTAGACGCTGAATTCGTCGCCCAGGCAGACATTCCGTTGGAGCCCCTGGAGAGGCCTATGGAGGCTTGTGCTCTGGATGACCGGCGGCTGGCCACGGTGACACAACGCACCTTGCCTGTTACCCTTACTATCGCAGGTAATCACGTGGAGAAGTGCCGATTTTACGTCATCCGGTCACCACTGGCTCCTGTGGTCCTTGGGTTTCCCTGGTTTGTGCAACATGAGCCGCGAGTCGCCTGGTCCTCGGGGTCCATATTGGAGTGGAGCCCTGCTTGCCACGCCCATTGTCTGCAGGCAGCCTCCAGCCCGGCCCTCCACCAGGGCTCCAGTCTCCCACCTGCAGATCTCTCATCCGTTCCCCCCATGTACCACGACCTCGGCGAGGTTTTTAGCAAGACCCGGGCGCAGTCTCTGCCTCCCCACAGACCCTATGACTGTGCCATCAACCTCCGCCCAGGGGCCACCCTTCCTAGTAGTCGCCTCTACAGTCTGACTGTCCCCGAGAAAATGGCAATGGAGAAATACATCACTGAGTCGTTGGCGGCCGGGCTTATACGACCATCCTCCTCGCCTGTGGCTGCGGGTTTCTTCTTCGTCAAGAAGAAGGATGGTGTTTAGGAGGGGAGCACTCAGAGCTAGCTCGTTCAGGTTATACAGTCAACAAGATGATGTGTCGGTCAGGACACAGGGATGGAGACAGGAGATGAGGTAATCCACAGCAGGTCAGATTTATTCTGTGCTCAGTGTTGTTACAGTTCTGAAATAATAATAATAAACCACACTGTCATCCCAATATACAATAAAGATTTCCAAATAAACAAACACACACATTCCTCCTCCTGTACAAACAAACAACAGCTGAATAATCCACAAATACATATAACAGCATTAAGTGGTTAGCTGAGTCATAACACTCCCCCCACTGGCTAAACCGTGTATTACATACGTAATAGCACGTGACACACATGCCGATTCCCCTGCATAGTAACATTAATTAACAGTCCGAAGTGCAACAAGTTATGACTGTTGGCTAACTGGACATTCAAAGTACTCAGAACACAAAGCATTCACCACAAATTTGTGCACAATGTTACACAACAGACCTCCATTACCGAACAGCAGCAACACAACAGTGAGAGTTAGCTACTTGCACTGAAATTAACACAGAGAACTATACTCACTTTGTGCATCCACTTAACACTCGGAGCAGCAAATAAACACTCAAACAAAGGATCAGGCTCAGAAAACACCCCAAAACGCTCCACAGGTACACGGAGGTGATGAATGGAAAGCAGGGAAAGTTAATTTCTATACACACAACTTCTCTATCACTCGCGGTTCACTGCGTTAACAGGCAATTACGTCACTTCCTGCCAAACCGCGCCTTCAAAATAAGAGCCTTTGATACAGATGGGGATCTCCGGCCCTGCATTGACTACCGTGCTCTTAATGACATCACCATCAGAAACAAATACCCTCTTCCCCTTATGAGCTCCACCCTGGAACCTCTCACTCAAGCCACTATCTTCACGAAGTTGGACCTCAGGAGCGCTTACCATCTGGTCCGGATCCGAGAAGGGGATGAGGAAAACGGCTTTTAAGACGCCCCGTGGACATTATGAGTACCTGGTTATGCCGTTCGGCCTGACCAACGCACCTGCGGTGTTTCAGACGTTGATGAATGACATCCTCCGCGACATGCTGGATGTGTTTGTCGTGGTTTACCTCGACGACATCCTCATCTTTTCTAAGAACCTCGAGGAACACGTCCAGCATGTCCGCCGGGTACTTGAGCGTCTCCTCCACAACCGCCTTTTTGTCAAGGCGGAGAAATGTAACTTTCATGCCTCCTCTGTGGATTACCTCGGGTTCGTCGTGGAGAGGGGGCAGACTCGGGCAGATCCCCAGAAGATCCAGGCGGTTGTGGACTGGCCGGTCCCTCGTTCACGGAAGGAGATACAGAGCTTCCTGGGGTTCGCTAATTTCTACCGAAGGTTCATACGTAACTACAGCAGCGTGGCGGAGCCCCTCACCCGACTCACGTCTCCGTCCAAGCCCTTCGCCTGGAGCCCCGCCGCTGATGCAGCCCTCCAGGGACTCAAGGAGAGGTTCACTCACGCACCCGTGTTGCTCCACCCGGATCCCCAGAGGCAATTCATCGTGGAGGTGGACGCCTCGGATACAGGCCTGGGGGCGGTTCTCTCACAACGATCGGCTGCTGATCAGAAGGTCCACCCCTGTGCCTTCTTCTCGCGCCGGCTTCTACCCGCCGAGGAGAACTACGACGTCGGGAACAGGGAATTACTAGCGGTGGTGGCCACCTTGGAGGAGTGGCACCACTGGCTGGAGGGGGCCAAGCAACCATTCACCATCTGGACCGACCATAAGAACCTGACGTTCATCCGCGCCACCAAGCGTCTCACCGGGCATCAGGCTCGATGGGCCAGCTTCCTGGGTCGGTTCGACTTCACCCTTACTTATAGACCTGGTTCTCGCAACACCAAGGCTGACGCCCTTTCCCGACTATACGCCAAGGAGGCGGCCGCTGAGGAACCTCCGCCCATCCTCCCGGAGACCAAGGTGGTTGGAAGGGTGGCCTGGGGCGTGGAGACCCTGGTCCGTCAGGCGCTCCGCGCTCACCCTGCTCCCAGAGGTGTGCCCCCCGGTCGTCTATTTGTGCCCAAGGCGGTCAGGTCCCGAGTCCTCCAGTGGGGGTCACGCTAGTAAGTTCGCGTGCCACCCCGGTGTCCATACACCTTCCTGGCTCGGCGTTTCTGGTGGCCCACCATGAGGAGAGAGGTCCGGGAATTCGTCACAGCCTGCCCCATCTGCGCCCGTGGCAAGGCATCCCATCAGGCTCCGTCCGGACTGTTACAACCCCTTCCCGTCCCTAGTCGGCCCTGGTCCCATGTGGCGCTGGACTTTGTAACAGGACTCCCCCCTTCCCACGGCAATACCGTGATCCTGACGGTCGTTGACCGTTTTAGTAAAGGGGTGCACCTGGTGGCCCTTCCCAAGCTCCCTTCTGCTCTCGAGACGGCCGAACTATTGACTAATCATGTTTTTCGTCTTCATGGTTTTCCCCAGGACGTGGTCTCAGATCGGGGTCCCCAGTTCGTGTCCCAGGTGTGGCGGGCCTTCTGCAAGGGGTTGGGTGCTTCGGTAAGCCTCTCTTCGGGTTATCACCCGCAGACTAACGGACAAACAGAAAGGACTAACCAGAGCGTGGAGTCTGCCCTCCGCTGTGTCGCCGCAGAAAAGCCGACCTCCTGGAGCCGGTTCCTTCCCTGGGTGGAGTATGCCATGAACTCTTTGGTCAGCTCTGCTACCGGTCTCTCGCCCTTCGAAGGATCCCTGGGTTATCAGCCGCCTCTCTCTTCCCAGCTCAGCAGGCGGAGGTGGCTGTTCCCTCCGTCCAGGACCATCTGGACCGGTGCCGCAGAGTGTGGGAGGTTACTCGAGCTGCTCTGCTCCGTGCCTCGGACCTGGCCAGGAGGGGGGCCGACAGACGCAGGCGTCCCGCACCCACGTACCAACCTGGGCAGAAGGTGTGGCTGTCATCAAGGGACCTTCCGCTCCAGTCGAGAGCCAAGAAGCTAAACCCGCGGTTCGTCGGTCCCTTCGAGGGTCGAGAGGGTCCTGAGTCCTGCAGCGGTGAGTCTTAGGCTGCCGGCCTCCATGAACATTCATCCGGTCTTTCATGTGTCCCGGATCAAACCTGTCTCCCACAGCCCTCTTATGCCTCCTTCCCCAGCGCCGCCTCCGCCCCAGATCGTGGATGGTCACCCCCAGTGGAAGGTCCGTGAACTGTTGGACGTCCGGCGCCGGGGAAGGGGTTACCAGTACCTGGTGGACTGGGAGGGGTACGGTCCGGAAGAGCGGAGCTGGATTTCGCGCCGGCTCATTGTGGACCCTGGACTGCTCAGGGCGTTCTATCGCTCCCATCCGGACAAGCCGGGCAGGTCGCCTGGTGGTTCCCGTAGAGGGGGGGGGACTGTTGGGTCCCCACCTGCCGACCCGCAGTCTCAACCTCGGCAGGAGGACACCGCCCAGCACACCTCTCAGCGCGTTGCTAGGGAGCTGCGCGCTCGGCGACGGGAGCAGGCTGGGAGCGCTCCACCTCACAGCTGACTGTCATCAGCTCATCACTCACCTGCAGCTCATCGGCTCATCTGGTAGGGGATAAAATACACCTTCTCTCCTGACTTCTGTGCGAGTTCATGCCGTTACCAGCCACTTGTGTAGTGTGTTCTGTAGGTTCTCGGCGCGCTCCTGTGTGGATCGTTTTTTCCTTGTGGAAATACCTCCTTGTGGATTTACCTCTTGTGTGGATTTACCGTTTTTTGTGGATTACTTTCTTGGTGGATTTATCTTGTCTGGTGAGTTACTCATCGAACTTTGTGAGTATACTTCCAGTGACTTCTATTCGGAGCCTGAGGGTGCCGCCTGAGGATTATTTCCCCTGAGTCTTCACTCGTGGAACTCTCCGGCGAGTCCCGGTTGCCAGAGACTCCCCCTGGGGGTGGCAAGAGAGGACTTCCGTTTATCCCCCCAGTACTGGATTGCTTCTGGTTCTTGCCTCATTGAGGGAAATCTTCTGAATAAACTCTACCTTTGTGCTCGAACTGTCAGTTGTTCGTGTCGTGCTTTTGGGGTCCACCACAAACCTTAACACGGGTGAGTTTTCGTTAACATTCAATCTCGTACTACTCATAGTCTCGCTGAGAGTACCGGACGATTCTGGCCGAAAAAACAGCAGCATGAGGCTACTGTAGCCCTCGGCACTAGCACAAGCCTATAAATCAATGAATGAATGATAAATTAAATATAACATTAACACATAGCTTAATTTACCGCTAGCGTTAATGTTACAGTAGCATAATCTTTATGGCTTGTTGACGTTAGTTATAGCCAGCGTTGCAGCGTTCCACAGTTTTTAGTGTTTGATTATGGGAATAGATCATGATATTTCCATAACCAATCATTAAAAACAGCGATAAACTACCTTCATCTGTAACTGGAGGCCACTGCCTAACATCATCAATCCAAGACATGTCTGCATTATCAGTAACAGATGCTCCACGCTGCTGTGTTTGGGTTAGTTGATGGAGCACCGCACAGTCCAGTTATGGCGGGGCCACTAGGGGGCGCCTGTCCACAATTTTTAAGTCGAAAAGGTCTAAGACAGCAAGAAACAAAGGGAAATAAATACAATCGGTGATTGGTATCAGATCGGCTGATACTGATTTCAGTGATCGGCCCCAAAAACCCTGATCGGAGCACCCCTACTATATACATATGACTATTTACAATATATACACCTTTCACCCATAGATATATATGAAAGTGGAATGGAGGTATGGGCATACGCATTGTTATATGAATGGCTGTGCAGATTGTAAGAGAACACACATGGTGTGAAGCATTAATAATACTAGCAATGAACTATGTTGCCATGTAAATGCAGATCCTGCCCAGAGTTGTAAAATACACACATGGTGTGTAGCATTAAAAATATTAAGCAGCTTTGTCAATATTCCATTACTTTCCATGTTTGTAGTATGATGTTTGCCTAATTGGAGTTGTAACTACAATACTGACACACACACCCAAATACACACAAATGCCCGCGACAGCGTGCACATACACACAAACATGCAGACTGACACACATAAGCATGCGCGACAGCACGAACATTCAATATACACACACACACACCCTCAATGATACATTTACTGCTATTAATGATTTGTATATTGGTGCAGCAGCAACCATCAGACACGCTCAAAATTTCATGCGTAATTTTCTAGTTGCAGTTGTAACTACGCTACAACTTATAATAGAAGCCAGCCAGAGGCACACAGAGACTGGGGGGCTCACTGGGGGGCCAACCGCCCTGTAATGTAGGTCAAACACGGACTAGTCCCTCCCACTCTCCCCCCCAGAGAGGGAAGTTACCTGACTGCTGCTCCCTAAATTCATGCTGTTTCTTTTTCCTCTTTTCATATCCCGAGGGAAAACTGCGCTTCATCGTGGCCTGTTTAATCCCTTCACGCGCTACAATCCGGGGAGACACACACGCGCTGCAGACGGTCACGTCGTCAGTTTTTTTTTTTCTCCCCGCATCAACGTTGCCGAGGTAACGGGGCCCCCACTGGTTTGCGAGGCCCTACGCAAAGTGCGTAGTGTGCGTATTGGGTGAACCGGTACTGGCAAAAGCGAAAGTAAAAATGAAATAATCGGATTGTCGGGTTTTTCTTTGCCAGTGTCCGCTTGTAACTGAACTTTATTTAACAAGTTAAAATGATGAAAGAACGTCTTTATATAAAATAATGGAGAACAGTTGTTTATCGCCCCGAGTTTTTTCTCCTTTTTACCGTCATGGCTGCCGCTCCTGGATCAGACCATGAATCCAGATGTTTAACCTACCTAGTAGATCTGCGATCTGGTTGCAGGTCATGTTTCTGAGAATCTCCTCGGCCACCTTCAGAGCTCCCTTCTCGGTAAAGGTGGTTATCAAGACGTTTGCAATGTCCAAGCGGCTTCTAACTTCCACCCTGATGCGCCCTCCGCGCGGATCTGCCCTGCGCACGAGCGAGTCGCCAAACTCCTTTAACTGTTCAGCTGAAAGAACGCACAGGGTTTTTATCAAAATCTCTCTCACAGTTTTAGGGGGCATCTCTCACGAAATAGATAAAAAAGGCTCTTGCGATGAATGTAAAAACTAACTTCCAGATCAGCGCACGCGCTTTTCCGCTCACTTGCAATTCAAGGAAGAGGAGGTGCGTTCAAGTGGTGTCGGAAAGTCTGCTGTCGCAACAAAAGGGTAGAATACAACTCTAGAAGACATATGCAGCCACTAGGGTTACCAACCGTCCCGATTTGCCCGGGACATCCCGTTTTTTAGGTGAATTTTATTTGCCCCGTGAAGAACTGCTCTCGTCCCGCATTTCAATCATAGTCTTGACAGCATTTTTTTAATGGAATGTTTATGAAGCATTTCGTCCAGTGATAGACTGCTGATTGATGACACATTCTAAACAGGGAGTTTTGATAGGCAACTATGCCCCAAAACTCAATGTTTACAAAGTATTTTGTCCAATGATAGCAGACTGGTGTATGATGACACATTCTGATCAGGGAACTGTGATAGGCTACGCCAACCTGCATGTAGATCAAGATCAAGATCAAGAAAACTTTATTGTCCCCAGGGGGCAATTAGCAGTGCAGTAGCAGCAAGATCACAACAATAACATGCATGACACTGACAAGAACAAGACAATAAAAGGCAATAAAATAATAGAAACAGAGATAAAATTAAATTAGTTGCCCACAGTGCAGTGCGTCTTAAAAGGGGGTTAAAACTATTCATTATTTAAAAGGCCAATGACCACGGGAACCCAGGATTTTTAAAATCTGTTTGTTCTTATTCTTGGCACCTGAAATCTCCGTCTAGAGGGGAGCAACCTAAATTCAGGTGCCAGAGGGTGGCTCGGGTCAGAGAATACCAGTCTTGCTTTCTTTAAAGACCTGCTTTTGTGCAAGGCCGAGATCTCTGTCAGGGGGGTGCCAATAATTTTACTGCACACTTTAACCATCCCCTGGAGTCTACTCCGATTTTTTAAGACTAATTAGCCCGAACCAGCAAATAAAAGAGAATGTCAGGACAGACTCAATAAAACAAGAATAAAACATTTCCATGAACCTTTTATCAATGTTTATATTCCTGAGTTTCCGAAGGAAGTACAAGCGCTGGTTGGCCTTTTTGCACACGGCGTCGATCTGATTATGGAAGGACAACCTGTCATCAATTAGTGTCCCGAGGTATTTGTACAGCCGGACTGATTCTACAGCTAGACCGTTGATGGACAGGGGAGCGGTGGTTGCACGGGACTTCCTAAAATCAATGATCATTTCCTTGGTTTTGTCGACGTTAATGGTCAGGAAAGACGATTTGCACCACAGAATGAAGTCCTCCACTACAGGGCCGGGCACGGGGTCGTCGTGGCTGAGGAGGGACACGATCACGGAATCATCGGCGAACTTAATGATGTGACGCCTCTCATGTAAACTCTGACAAGCGTTTGTATATAATACAAAAAGGAGCGGCGAAAGGACGCAACCCTGAGGAGAGCCGGTGGAGGAGAAGAGGACGTCAGACAGAACGCCATTGACCCTGACCCGTTGTGATCTGTCAGTTAAAAAATCCAACAGCCAGTGAACCAGACCTTTGTCAATGTTAAAATTTATTTAAAAGACGCTCGGCTAAAATATGGGGCTGAATGCAGTTAAAAGCAGATGTAAAATCGATAAAAAGCAGGTGGACAAAACTTCCGACACCATCTAAATGCAACATAATCATGTTGAGAAGGGTGATTATTGCATCATCGACCCCCCTCCCCGGCCGATACGCAAACTGGAGAGGGTCCAAGTTTGCCTGGACAGTGTTCATAATATCGTCCTTCACTATCCTCTCAAATGACTTCATTACCAAGGAGGTAAGTGCCACGGGTCTGAAGTCATTTACTGCCTTCGTACATTTATTTTTGGGCACAGGGATGATAATAGAGTCCTTCCACAGGCGGGGCACCCTGTGGACCTGGAGTGACCAGGAGAAGATGAAGCAGAAGATGTCTGCCAGCTGTTCGGCACAGTTCCTCAGAATCCGACCTCCGATACCATCGGGACCCGGACTTTTCCTCTCCTTCACGCCCCGGAACACCCTCTGTACCCTCTCCTTGTCGACCTGCACTGCCACTGTGCTGTTCGGCTCGAACACAGCACCTTTAAACACAGCCAATTCGTGGCTAAAATCCTGGTCATTAAAACGATTTGAATGAATATTCAGTTCATTAGCCAGGTCATAATCAGACTCATTTAAAGAGATGATGCTCTTCTGAGGCTGTATCCCCAACAAAGATTTCACCCCCTCCCATGCAGGTCGTGAACTGCCAGTACTGAACAGGTTCTCCACCCTGTCCTTATATTGCTGCTTGGCAATTTTAATTTCTTTCCTGACCTGTTTCTGAAGCTCCTTGTATGTATCAGTGTCACCTGAATTAAAACTGATGTTCCTTTTATTAATAGCGTATTTAACTGATTTTGAGACCCATGGTTTATTGTTGGGAAAAATGGAGATTGATTTTTTTGGGAATACATAACTCCTCGCAAAATTAAATATAGTTGGAGACCGTCTCCGTGATTTCCTCCACACTCGTGCACGTGTTTTTAAACAAATCCCAGTCCGTGCAGGCGTAACAGTCCTGGAGACGCCCGATGGGCTCCTCCGACCATACCGGAACTAATCTTCGTTCCAGCTTGAGTTTCCTCAGGACAGGTTTGTATGACGGAACCAAATAAACAGTGTTGTGATCAGACGCACCGAGGGGAGCTCTTTGGAGTGATTTGTAAGCCCCTTTTATGGAACCATAACAAAGATCCAAACACTTAGTAAGTCTTGTCTCACAAGTCACATACTGGTAAAAGTTCCCCAGGTGTTTACCTGGTTTACAGTTATTGAAATCACCCATTATGAAGCTAGGAGCGTCCGCCGATATGGCTTGTAGCCGTTGCACTGTACGGGTGATAGCCCGGACAGCATTGTCCACATTAGCTTTGGGGTGAATGTACACCAGTGTGACAAATAACTGAGTGAATTCCCTTGGTAAATAGAAGGGCCTAAGCGAGACAGACAGAAGTTCAATGTCTGGGGCGCAGAGTCGCTCCCTTATAATTACATTCACATGTATACGTTGCTATGGGAGACGGTTGTAATCAGTGAAGTTTACTGAGGGAAATGGATGAACCAGCTAAAAAAAAGAGGCTTTGCAGCTATAATAAAGAATGGGAAACAAAAAGGTTGTGGGTTAAAGCCACTACAGACCCTAGAAGAGCATTTTGTACTTTATGCCGCCACGAGATATCGATTGGCCATGGTGGCGAGCACGACTCATCCCGTCATGAAGACACCGCGTGTCATAAAAAGGCTGTGCTAGCTAAAGGAGCAAGCAACATCACTTCATTCTTCGCCGCATCTACTGCTGAAATTGACAAAATTTCTGCTAGCGAGGTGGCCTATATATACCACACCATCAAACACGTTCACAGCTATAACAGCGCTGACTGCACCGTGAAATTAAACGGGGCTTTATTTCAAGACTCGAGTGTCGCTAAGATGATGCAGTTGGGAAGAACCGAAGCGGAGATGATCACCATGAATGTGTTGGGTCCAAGCACTGTAGGGAAAATAGTCTCCTATCTTTCTTCAGGTGATGGTGAGCCCCTTTATTTTTCACTCGCTAGCGATGCCTCTAACAAGGGAAACAGAAAAATGTTTCCAGTGTGTGTGAGCTACTTTTCCGCGTCGGATGGCGTAATGTCCAAGTTGTTGGATTTCTACGAAAACAGCGACGAATCTGCGAATGGCACACATAAGGCTCTCCTTTCCTGTCTTGACACATATGATCTTAATGTTAAAAACATCACCGCATATGCCGCCGACAATGCAAATGTTAACTTTAGAAAGCACCATTCTGTCTACAAATTGCTCACCAGCGTAAACGATGGCATTCTAAAAGCTAACTGCCCGGCCCATATTGCACACAAAATGTTGCACACAAGTTGTGTGCAACATTTTGTGTGCAACATGCATAATTAATTTCACAAAATTATCCTGAAATTAGTAGGATTGTGGTCTGGATAAGAAAACATCATCATTTCTGGCATGGGTAGGGTGGCAAGACGTCAGTCTTTTCAATGCCTTAAAATGCAGGAAATTGCATCTAAGAAACACAAAATTTTCTGGGGGAGGACCCCCCAGACCCCCCGTCCAAAAAATGTCCCTCTTTCCAGCTTTAGGGAGTTGGCAACCCTAGCAGCCACTGAAAAGCAAATATCCACCCTTTAGATCTTTTTACATAATGGCTAATAAATCTGCTGTTAATCATTACAAGGTCTAGACTTTCTTTTAAAACTTTTGAATTAAGTCTGGCTGTACTCTACTTTTCACATTACTGCATATGTTTTAAATGTTATAAAAATGTGAAACACAGGCAGAAAAACAATAACACTAATAAAGTATCAGAGTATACTTGATTCAAAAGCCAAAGGAAAAAGGAGAGTTTTTAGCAGCGATTTGAATATGGGAACAGTTTGAGCGATACATATGTGTATCATACACACATCCGCACATCCGTGTCAGCTGGCGCAGGAGCGGGCGAATTAGTACGGGAGGCTGCGTTATCTGTAGCGGGAGGTTCATCTTCAGGCGGATCATCTGCAGCCTTCAGGCCTTCCGTACCTTCTCCCGGAGGTGGAGCATCACAGGTGGCAGGCTGTAGCTCAGGGTTTGGCCGGTCTGATGGAACGGATGGTGCAAACGCTTCATCTGGGAAAATGTCACGACTGTCTGGGAAAATCCCAGTGGACCTAAACCCAGAAGTCAGGTTTTGTGGTGTCACGGTTGTCATGAAGGCTTGACTCAAGTCCTGCAACCTGGTAGATGGTGACTGTTTTTGCCAGGATTCGATCGCATCCACCCATCGAGAGCTCGGCTGTATTGGGGTTTGAATGGACCGTACAGGGCCACATCCAGAGGTGCATGATGGGATGTGTGAGGTGGGAGAGTGAGCATAACGATACCATTGCTCCTGGCGAGTTCTACTGCCCTGAGTGATATCTGAGCTTTAAGATTGTCCATGATGAGAAGCGTGGGGGGGGGGGGGGGTCAGGTGAACAGTAAGTGTGGTTTATCAGGTGATCGAGGAATTGGGCCCAGCTATCTTCATTCATCCATCCTGTTCTGGTGGAGGTACCCTTTGCTCCTGGAGGTGCATTGATCATGAAGCAGTCTTTAAACTTTACTCTGGGAAAGACCAGCATCGGAGGTGCAGCGTCACCAGCAGCAGCATTCACTGCACACACCAGAGTTACCAGTTCCCCTCTCTCGGCCGATGTGATGGAACCAACTTGCCTTTTCCCTCTTTGTGTCACAACCTGAAACAGACAGAAAGTTCAGAATCAATGGTACGTTCAATCTGAAGAATAGGCTGCTGCTGCAGCCGGCAGATGCTCTCAATGACTAGCTGGTTACTATGTTATTACAAGGCACCTGTCAAAGTACTGCCTCCAGGGCGGGAATCCCGGATCCCCGAGCGAGCCTATACGATTTCGGAGCACTATTCTCGGCCTTGCTCGCTCGGAGGTCCTGCCGGCCACTGGAGAACCAGTCTGGAGCCTCTATGAGCACCAGACCAGGGATGAAAGCCAGACCTGAGGCTGGCTGGGGACCAGACCACAGCTGAGGACCAGACCAGGGATGAGAACCAGGCCTGAACCTTTTGGAGGACCACGCCGGGGATGAGAGCCAGGCTGGAGGCTGGCTGAGGATCAGGCCAGGGATGATACCAAGAGGACTTATTTGAACATCAGGGGCTGGATACTTTCACAGACACGGTACTGGACTACATCAAGTTCTGCATTGGGAATGTGACTGTAGACAAAACCATCCGGGTTTTCCCTAACCAGAAACCCTGGATGACCAGCCAGGTCCACTCACTCCTCAGGGCCCGCAACGCCACCTTCAGGTCAGGTGACAGAGCTCTATACAGAGCTGCTCAGGCTGACCTGAACAGAGGAATAAAGAAAGCCAAGGCGGACCACAGGATGAGAATAGAGTCCCACCTGTCCAGCAACAACTCCCGGGGTCATGGGCGGGGCTTACAACACATCACCAACTTCAGAGGCAGTGATGTGTCAACCGCAGACCTGAGTGCACCGCTGGCAGAGGAGCTGAATGGTTTCTTTGCTCACTTTGAGACACCACAGCAGCACCCAGCTGTTCCAGCCCCGCCCCCACCTGCTCTATGCTCTAGCCCCGCCCCCACCAGGATCCTCCATCACTCCACTCACTGTGCAGGAGCATGATGTCAGACGGGTGCTCCTGTACAGTGAACACCAAGAAAGCTGCCGGGCCAGACGGAGTTCCAGGAAAGGTGCTCAAAGCGTGCGCCCACCAGCTCACCCCCACCTTCACCAGGATCTTCAACACCTCCCTGCGCCCACCAGCTCACCCCCACCTTCACCAGGATCTTCAACACCTCCCTGGCCCACCAGCTCACCCCCCACCTTCACCAGGATCTTCAACACCTCCCTGGTCCAGGCAGTGGTCCCGTCCTGCCTGAAATCAGCCACCATAATCCCGGTGCCGAAGAAGTCTTCCGTCACCAGCCTGAATGATTACCGTCCAGTGGCTCTCACCCCGGTAATCACCAAGTGCTTTGAGAGACTAGCTCTTCACCACATAAAGAACCACCTCCCCCGAGACTTCAACCCCTTCCAGTTTGCTTATCGGGCAAACAGATCCACTGAGGACGCCATCGCTGTAGCTCTGCACTCTGCTCTGAACCACCTGGAGCAACAGCAGAGCTACGTCCGGATCTCTTTGTGGATTACAGCTCTGCCTTCAACACAATAATCCCAGACATCCTCATCACCAAACTGACCACCATCGCCCCCCCCCACATGTGCCTGGATTAAAGACTTTCTTTCCAACCGACCCCAGACTGTGAGACTTGGCCCCCAGTATCATTCCGCTTGAAATGATGGGAAAATGCATAATTTAAGGTTGAATAACGTGCCAGGCATGTGCACCCCCTCTGATCTGAGATGCACCATCATTTTCTAGAACCGCCCTGTGTCTTGTTCTCCCTTGAAGTATACATTTAAAAAGGCTGAGTGCTGTGAAGCAAAAGTGTTTTTCATCTTACAGACTGACGTTTTCCTTTTCTAAAACCCTCTTCTACAACACCGTCTTGACAAAATGTTGATCCACGAGCCTGCCAGCGGTGCTTTATTTTGAAATTTCACCGGATTCTCTCTGCCATTTTCGTAGCTGACTTCCGGTCAGCTCGTTGTTTGTAAAATGATGGCGAAGCGCCGACGGAGAGTCGACCCACATCTGTGGCGGAAAAGGTCCGGTTCTGGTGGGACTACTGTCACTGACTCGATCAGCGGTGGTTCAGAGTTTTATACGTCAATGAAGCATTTTTCAAACTCAGCCATGAAGCAGGGTAGTTGAGCTGTGTTCACATACTGCTTCTACCTTTGGACTTCATTTATACTAAACACTCCCTATATTCTGATATATAATGTATTACTGTTATTCATCTGGGGCTTTGTTTATCTCATTTTAAGACATGGTGAAATCTTGATTTTTTTTGTTACGTTCTCATACTAAAGTCTGGTTGCTGTACCAGGGTGGGTCCAGCAGGTGTCACTGTTGTCATGTTAGTGATTGTTGGATGATGATGGGGAAGTTAAAAAAGAACAGCCACTCAAATTTGAATAAAGATTAACTTTTTTTATGATGCTCAAGTTAAAAACATTTTGAATGTGGCATCAATAGCAAATTGGCAGTTGATCTAAAACATTATAATACTGTTTAAAATATTGGGACAAGTACTTTATGTGGAAGTAAAATTACTATGCCGTAAGGAAACATTATGTTTCTGGTGGAAATCTTGAGCCTACATGATAATTCCTTAAAAAATATATACATTGAAAAAATATATATCTGACATCACAGGTGATTTAAAAATACAAATTTGACCAATAGGGTATTACAAACCACTGAAATTCCAACAAATTTTAACTTTTTGCTATTTGCCACTGCCAACAACATTTTGTATCCAGGTTGATGTGGTTGTTTTTGATGTCACCAGAGTTCATTTTTTTTCGAGGTCAGCTATGAGATATGGCTGCTGAACCCGAAGGATCTCCAGGAAGATATCTTTGCAGGTGTCGCCGCCAGCTCTCAGAGGACCTGCGTAGATCTCCCTCATCTTCTTCTGAGAGGTGGGCTGATGCCTTATTGTGTCATACTCTTCAGGACGGATGATGCCTTTTGCTAAGAGTGCATCCAGAATGGGATCAACACTGGACACCCTCTGGATCAAGGCCTCTCTGTGTTCGTCCACAAAATGCACTGAAGAAAAAAATAAACGAGTGTTCAGAGGCTGAATGTACTGAAGTTACAGCTTATAGAAAAAAAACAGCTTCAACAACTTAACTTTCAGGATTCATTACAAAATACATGAAATGTGTACCAGCTTTGAATTATTACAAACAAAAACAAATATTGTACTTTTCTTTAAATTAAAGTGGAATGTTCCTTTAAACCAAACTGGCTTGGTTAGTCGGCTCTGTTAAGCAGAAGATAAGTGTTGGAGAAGAGGAAGTCTTGCAGTGTTTTCTTTCTTTCTGTTTGGACAGATGCAGAGCTACGGAGGACTAACTGTGGACTGGTTGCTGATCTTTGCCAGAGCTACGAGAAAAACGCTGAACTCTGCGTCTCATCGCTGGACTAGTAAGTAATGTCTTTCTAACGGTAGCTGGCTCTCTGTGTCTGGTTTCCACTCCATGATGTTTACTTGGCTTGTTGCCGTTGTTGATCTTGTAAATGTGCTACGTCACATTCAGACTAAAGTCTGCAGTGATGTGAATCTTCTGAAACGAGTGTTTTCTGTGTCAGATCCTGTCACGTTGTGCAGTTGTACGTCGTACCAGTCGAGCTTCTCTGAATTTAGTTGACGAGCTGTTCTGAGCCCATACACAGGTGTGTGATTGATTATTATGAGGCACAAATAGTAGAAGTGATGTTTATACATATATAATATGTAAATGTTGAAGCTAAAAACCTTCCAAATGTGCCAGGGGTGGTCCATCACTACGAGGAGGAGACCACTTAGAAGGAGATGACGTCCTGGTCCTCAAACCAGAGTTCGAGGACCCTCCACCTGCCTCTTTAGCTGCAAAGAAAGAGGAAGACACTGTTAGATTTTGACATTTGAAACGCAACTTTTATACAACATACTAAAGAATTACACCCTCTTTCTCTCCATCATTGGTAATTTAACAAATCTGGAGGACACAAACCAGCTGGTCACCTGCTCATTCAGGTCTCTCTTCAGTTCAGCACAGTACCAACACATAAGTAGGAGTTTTTCTATCAGTTCAAGTATCTGAAGGACCTGGAGAGTTTTCTAGCAGCTTCATTCAGACTTGTAACTCCTCATCTATGGTCTTACTGAGAACGTTTCAGCCTCAAAGGATCCTTAAATGAACGAGGTTCATGCTTCAGCTACATGAAGTTCTTGTTTTTCGTTCAGTGGAGAAGGAGAATAACTTGGCGCCCTCAGAGCGCCTCCGAGCGCAAAAGCGAAAGTAAAAATGAAATAATCGGACTGTCTGGTTTTTCTCTCTGCCAGTTTCCGCTTATAACTGAACTTTATTTAATAAGTTAAAATGATGAAAGAACGTCTTTATATAAAATAATGGAGAACAGTTGTTTATCGCCCCGAGTTTTTTTCTCCTTTTTACCGTCATGGCTGCCGCTCCTGGATCAGACCATGAATCCAGATGTTTAACCTACCTAGTAGATCTGCGATCTGGTTGCAGTCGTTAACTCTGAGAATCTCCTCGGCCACCTTCAGAGCTCCCTTCTCGGTAAAGGTGGCTACCATGACATCTACAATGTCCAAGCGGCTTTTACCTTCCACCCTGAAGAGCCTGACGCGCGGCTCTGCCCTCCGGTGCACGAGCGAGAAGCGAAACTCCTTAAACTGTTCATCTGAAAGATCTTCCAGGATGTTTTTCAAAATAATTTGCGTTTTAGGGGGCATCGCTCACGAAACAGATGAAAAGGCTCCTGCGATGGCTGTAAAATCTGCAACTTCCAGATCAGCGCACGCGCTTTTCCGCTCTCTTGCGATTCAAGCAGTACCGGTTCACCCAATACGCACACACACTACGCACTTTGCGTAGGGCCTCGCACGCAAACCAATAGGGGCCCCGTTACCTCGGCAACGTTGATGCGGGGAGAAAAAAAAAACTGACGACGTGACCGTCTGCAGCGCGTGTGTGTCTCCCCGGATTGTAGCGCGTGAAGGGATTAAACAGGCCACGATGAAGCGCAGTTTTCCCTCGGGATATGAGAAGAGGAAAAAGAAACAGCATGACAGTGAATTTAGGGAGCAGCAGTCAGGTAACTTCCCTCTCTGTGTGGGAGAGTGGGCGGGACTAGTCCGTGTTTGACCTACATTACAGGGCGGTTGGCCCCCCAGTGAGCCCCCCAGTCTCTGTGTGCCTCTTGCTGGCTTCTATTATAAGTTGTAGCGTAGTTACAACTGCAACTAGAAAATTACGCATGAAATTTTGAGCGTGCCTGATGGTTGCTGCCGACTAGTTTCGCTGCACCAATATACAAATCATTAATAGCAGTAAATGTATCATTGAGGGTGTGTGTGTGTGTGTGTGTGTGTGTGTGTATATGAATGTTCGTGCTGTCGCGCATGCTTATGTGTGTCAGTCTGCATGTTTGTGTGTATGTGCACGCTGTCGCGGGCATTTGTGTGTATTTGGGTGTGTGTCAGTATTGTAGTTACAACTGCAATTAGGCAAACATCATACTACAAACATGGAAACTAATGGAATATTGACGAAGCTGCTTAATATTTTTAATGCTACACACTATGTGTGTATTTTACAACTCTGGGCAGGATCTGCCTTTACATGGCAACATAGTTCATTGCTAGTATTATTAATGCTTCACACCATGTGTGTTCTCTCACAATCTGCACAGCCATTCATATAACAATGCGTATGTCAGAGGGGAACCCTCAGGGCCTTCTACGCCTTCAGAGAAGGCCTTAAAAAATCAAAAAATATGAGTATCAAATTATACATAGATATATATACACATATATATACACACACACATATATATATATAATATATATATATATATATATATATATATATATATATATATATATATATATACACACATATATATAATTTAATTTAATACAATATATTTAATACATTTTCTCTCATTTATGTTCTAAAGTTAAGTTTACTGTCAAGTTCACATCAGCAATGAAAGGGTTACTGTCCTGAAACATGTTATCCAATCATAATCGTCTGTCTTCATCAAAGTCCGGTTAGCTGGCTCATTAATTGGTTAGGACTTCATGAATCCCGGGAAAGGCCAAGCTATGTGTTTTAGTTTGGAGAGTGATGGGAAAATTGACCAATCACGATTTGATTTTAAGTTGGCGGGACAAAAAAAAAAGATTCTAGGCCTTCATGAAGTCCAAACAGCGGGCAGATTCTTTTGGAGCTCAAGTCAAAGGACAAACTTTATGACGCTGCCATCGCCCACTTCACAAAGAAAGACAGATGAATGGATTTCATTTTCATGTAAGGTAGGCCTATGTTACAAGCCACCTTGATTATTATTTTGAGTGATTAAATCGGGCCAAGTGGACATTCAGTTATTTGTATTCATAGGTTTTTCTAACATTCAACAGGCTGTGGGCTCAACCCTGCAAAGCAAGTTCCAAAGGAGCAGGAGAGAGAGAGGGAGAGAATTTTTTCTGTCTGTTTCTGTCTGTTCTGTCTGTCTGTGGAATCTATGAAAATTGTGACTTTTGACATCAGTACCTCTTAATGCGCCATGCCTGATTGCGCATGAAGAGGTATTTGCACTTCAATCGAGCTTAAAAAAATCTTTGTATTACCAGCTTTGTGTAACTTTTGCTATATTGTGCATTTAAAATTGTTTAGTTTGAGGATGCTCATGAATTTATTTGTCAATGTGTGTATGGTTTGTTGTGCGCCGTGTTTTATAGCGCTGTCTATGGTGATTAAATGAGCCTCGGTGTCGGTGTCAGCAGCGTTATGGGGTGACGTTCTGGGTGACCTCATTTTATATTTCCAGATTTTGACTTATGTTTATTTAATGTTGTCTCCAGTTTTATGAAGTTACTGTTGAGAAAGTTTCTTGTTGCGGAGAATGTTATGTTATGGTCTATTTGTTTACATCCTTGTCATCGTTAATTAAAGGATTGCAGTTGTTAAACGCTTTGAATTCATCATACTCTCTTTTTTCCGTGATGATTTCTCTTCTCGGCAGTGAGGGCCAGGGTGAAGGCCCAGCTGTAGTGCTCACGGTTCACCACTGCCGTATGCCCATACCTCCATTCCACTTTCATATATATCTATGGGTGAAAGGTGAATATATTGTAAATAGTCATATGTATATAGTAGGGGTGCTCCGATCAGGGTTTTTGGGGCCGATCACCGATCACTGAAATCAATATCGGCCGATCTGATACCGATCACCGATTGTATTTATTTCCCTTTGTTTCTTGCTGTCTTAGACCTTTTCGACTTAAAAATTGTGGACATGCGCCCCCTAGTGGCCCCGCCATAACTGGACTGTGCGGTGCTCCACCAACTAACCCAAACACAGCAGCGTGGAGCATCTGTTACTGATAACGCAGACATGTCTTGGATTGATGTTGTTAGGCAGTGGCCTCCAGTTACAGATGAAGGTAGTTTATCGCTGTTTTTAATGATTGGTTATGGAAATAGCATGATTTATTCCCATAATCAAACACTAAAAACTGTGGAACGCTGCAACGCTGGCTATAACTAACGTCAACAAGCCATAAAGATTATGCTACTGTAACGTTAACGCTAGCGGTAAATTAGGCTATGTGTTAATGTTATATTTATCATTCTCCTAATTCATTCATTCATTCATTCATTGATTTATAGGCTTGTGCTAGTGCCGAGGGCTACAGTAGCCTCATACTGCTGTTCTTTCGGCCAGAATCGTCCGGGACTCTCAGCGAGACTATGAGTAGTACGAGATTGAATGTTAACGAAAACTCACCCGGCTGTATTCATTTGGAACAAAGTCCTTTCTGTTGATATTTTTCACCCACGTCTTCCTAACTTCTTGTTCTGCAAACAAGGCAGTCTTCGTGCAGTAAAGGCTTGTGTATTTCACATACTTTCTTCTTCCATTGTTGAATTTTCACGCCATTGTTGGCACAGTTTATGACGGAACATGTATTCCCACTCGACCGACTCAACATTATAAAAATATATATTTGTAGAAAGAGAAAAACACTGGTTAATCTGCGAGCCGGTGAAAGTGTCGCTGTGTAGCACAACCCAGCAAGGGCGAACGGGGTACTTCCGGGGGGGCTGGCCCGAAAAGGTCTATAGACAGTGTATGCGCACGAGAATAGAGCGTTTTTGATCGGCTCTTTTGATCGGCTTTAATGACAATTGTTATGTTAAAGATTGCATTTTGAGCTAAAGTGCTGTGTCATGAGTCCATGACTTCTGGTCTCGATTCCTGCTTGTTCGAAGGCCACAGTTTTGTTATCGTTCAGGCTCCAACGAGTCTGCCGAATTTGACGTCTAGAGAACTTATCCAAGGTCCTGATGTTTTCATGTGATGTTTAAAGGCAACTGTTCCCTACTGATACTTTGTCATTCTGAACCATCCAGCATTCTGTAATGACCTCTTTGAATTTTGCATGCAGACTTGGAGAATAAAACTCCGTTTTGCACCTCCGTCAGGTTGTCAGTGCTTTGTTTAATAACTGAATTGGCTGCATCACCGGAACACAATTATGGTTGAATTTGAGTGTATGCTTTTGAGTGAGATATGCCCAAATTTCAACATAACAACAATTCTGACCGATCCCGATCATATGCATATCGGCCGATCCGATCAGGTCACCGATTGATCGGAGCACCCCTAGTATATAGCCCTGCTTATTCTAGTACTTAACATTTTGTATTTTGCTATTGTAATAGTTAAATTCTGAGAGAGCTATATACACATTTTATATTCTATTTTATTTTAGCCTATTTTTATAATTACCCTGCTGTCACTCTACTTTCTATCTGTTCTGCTTGAGCTGCTGTGACACGTGAATTTCCCCGGTGTGGGATCAATAAAGTTCTATCTTATCTTATCTTAAGAATAAATGTTATTTGCTTGGATAGTACACAGGCAAATATAAATGCATAAACAGTGCTAAATGAATCAGAATTATAGTACATAATATAAACAATTACCTATATTTGAAATATTAAAGTAAATTTAAGTGCAGCCAATTTGATGGAGCTGAATTAATAGTTGCTTTGTCTTGTCTATATTTTACAGGTGCTATGCTTAAATTTCTTAGCACCAGCAGCACAGGCTCCAGCCAGTCAGCCAGTGGAGGGACAGAGCCAGGTTCATCTAATACAGGCACAGATGAAACAGTTGCTTCAGGCAGTACAAACAGCGCAGGTCCAGTACAGCCATCGTTGTCAAGTGGCACAGGGGAAGAACAGACAGCATCAGAAGCTAGCTCAGAGTCAGTACCTCAAGCAACAGTATCTGCTCCACCTGATGATCCTGCAGAAAGGGGGATGAGTGGAAGCACTGCGGTGTCAGGTGTGGCTGTTGAATTCAGTGAGGAGGGCCCCTTTGCAGAATTTTGCCTAGGGCCCCATGGAGGTCTGAACCGGCTCTGCAAGGAGAAAGGGAATCCAAACTACTTAGTTTTAGAGAACAAAACCAGAATAAATCACATGCATTGGAAGAATCAATTCTCCTACCTGTCCATGACTACTGCCAGATTATCAAAGAACTCCCCAACAGTCGTTCTATTGAAGCTAGTGGCCCTTCAGAGGGATGTTGATTCTGGAGTTCAGACAGAAAATCAGCAACGTGCTGGGAAGCTGCTGAACCACTCTTGACCTATAGATAATCCATTATTATAAGATTTAGCCTTGTGGGAAGATCAGCCTTCGTTACCATAGGAAATCATACGATGTCTTGCACACCCTGGCTTACCTGCACACTGGGTCTCTTTCCAGTTGGCAGGCATGAGGACATGGTTCTTGTCTGCATATTCAAATGTCAAATGCCACTTAGCTGGAGAGAGGCCATAGGACTGTTCAGCAAGTTCTTTCAGGTGTTTGGAAAGTTCTTCCTCCATCTCATTAGTGAAAATTCTCTTTGCCTGGGCCACCGAACCCCAGGCCACTGTAAAAACGTCCCCCCTGGTCCATTTTTCTTATAAATCTTAGGAGGCTTGACTTGTCAATATTACGGTTCCTTGAAACACCTCTTAAGGACCTCTTTGTCTCCATGACCTCAGTGGCTGCACTTTCCAACTGTTCAATGGAGGTTCGGCCCCAGGTTGTCTTCCTGTGATATTTCCTTGACATGGATTTTTCATACTGTTTAAGACACAAAAATCAAAGCTTATTTTTTTGTCTTATTTTGCCTCTAGGGAAAAAGTGAGACAGTGTCTTACTTTTCCCCATGGCATTTGCAGTGTTTTCAAAAACAGCCGTCGGCCGTCGCATCCGACGGCAACTTTTCCATTTGCGACGCCTACTTTCCCTTGGGTAAATAAATCATGAAATAAATAAAGTTTTCGTAAAAGAGCTAAGTGTCCACAAAGGTTTTTGAGTTAATAAACTCAGGGGTTAAAGTATCTCCGGCTTTTGACTATGATTTAGGGGAAGAAAAACAAAACACGCACAGAAACACGTTATTTCTGAGTGGTCTTAAAACGCAGGCGAAGTGAGTCGGTGGTTTTTTCTCCCGCAATCAGAAGAACGGAGGCAAAATTCAAGCGTCTCTGGGTGGGGACAGAGGGACAGAGGACAGAGGAACAGGGGACAGAGGGACAGGGGACAGAGGGACAGGGGACAGAGGAACAGGGGACAGAGGAACAGGGGACAGAACCGGTTTGGGAGCTGCTGCCAGAAGCTACCTGCTACCTGACTGTGTTGTGCTCCAAGAAGTTAGTCTATAGCAGCAAAAGAAAAAAAGCTCTTCGCCATCACGAAGGAGACGCCGGGTATAAAGCAGCTGCTTTCCCGGAGCAACAGCCACAGCGCTGCGGACGTAGCGGCCCCGATGACCGGTTTTATTTCCGACTTGAAAATACACGTGCGCTCGTTCACAGTGGAACGTGCCTGATCATTAACGGTCGCTCAACCGCTGTAGATCCATGTTAAAAAAAAAAAAAAAGCAGCGTTAATAAAGAACACTTTACAAATCTGTCCGTTTCCACTCAGCAGGCCAGTTATGTGAACACACATGACAGCTTCAGAGTTCTAGAAACGTCTGTCTGATCAGCTCCAAGGGTGGACGTTTCCTCTGAATGTTGTTGAATCAACCACCCAAAACATGGAGAAAAAAAAAAAACCTAAATGTAATGGTTCACTTTTCTAATGATGATGCATCCAGAGTAATAAAAAACATCTAATAACATCTTCCGACTTCCTCCGTATAAATGCACCTGCTCTGTGATAGTCTCAGGGTTCTGGTTAAAGCTCAGAGAGCATCAGGAAGACCAAGGAACACACCAGGCAGGTCCCAGATACTGTTGTGGAGAAGTTTAAAGCTGGATGTGGATACAAAAAGATTTTTCAAGCTTTAAACATCTCAAGGAGCTCTGAGCAGCAATCAGACTGAAATGGAAGGTGTGTTAGAACAGCCAAGTCAAAGTCCAGACCTGAATCCAGTCCAGAATCTGTGGAAAGAGCTGAAGACTGCTGTTCAGAAACTCTCTCTCCATCCAACCTCACTGAGCTCCAGCTGTTTTTTACAGGAAGAATGGACCAGAATTTAGTCTCTGGATGAGTTAAACTGATGGAGACAAACCCCAAGAGACTGGAGCTGAAACTGCAGCAGAAGGTGCGCTACAGAGTATTAATGCAAGGAGAATGAATAATATTACACGCCCCACTTTACAGTTTATTTATTTGTTAAAAAAGTTTAAAATATCAAATAAATTTTGTTCCACTTCACAATTGTGTCCCACTTGTTGATTCTTGACAAAAAATCTTTGCTTGAAATGTGGGCAAAAAGTTTAAGGGGGCCAAACACTTTTGCAAGGCACTGTATTTCCTATAAATTAATTTGCTGTTGTTTTGAACAAAAATGATGGAGAAGTTGCAATTTGTTTTTTTCTTCTTCTTGTACAAATTGCCCTTTACTGAATTAAGTAGTTGCTAAATTGATCAGATTATTGGGCTTGACTGAGTTTACATGTTTTCACTTAACCTTTACTTTCGAAAATTCACTTTTAAATTGTTGGTAATCTTGCATATTACTAAGCACAATGCCAAAATGTTGCCCAATAGTGAGTATGATGCTTTGGATCCACTACTGTCCACTAATATCAAGGACGTTAATGTTATCATAAACCAAGCAAACATGGAGTTATAAAATAACTAGTTTATTTTCATTTGATTTTGTTATTAAATACATGTATCACACTTTGCTCTTTCAAACTTGCAATTACTTTCTTTACTCTTGTTTTAACAAAAGACATGCAACGTTATGGCTAGGGTTATTTTAATTAAAAAAAAAGGTATCTGAACATCCCATTTTGCATCTCAAAATGCTGGAAAATGCGTCTCCGAGAGTCTAGAATTTCAAAATTTGCTGGGGGAGCATGCCCCCAGGCCCCCCTAGGGGGGTCTTTCGGGCCTTGCAACTCCTACTACTCCACTCATCGCAACTTCTACTTTCAAAAGTTGTGAAAACACTGATTTGTCTCACTTTAACCCACCATCACTTTTTTTAAAACAACTTCTCTGCGGAATTCAGGCCAATCTTTAGCTAGCAGCACCGCATCATTTTAAAAGGTTATAGTTCAACAATATACATGATATGAGTTTGTCCGTTATAATCAATTATTTTTAGCACCCGATTTGATTATGGTGAAAACCGAAAAATTTACTTTTACATCCCAAAAATGTATTTTTGTACAAAACACATGCTTACCACAGCACAAAGGAGTCACGCTCTTCATGGCCAAGGTGAAATGGACAGGCCTTGAAAATCAGTCGCTTAAATGGGACACACCACAGTAGTGCTGGGCAATATGACAATATATATCGTGGGGACAATATAAAAGTGTATATCGTCCCATTTCTCTTCTATCGTTTCTATCGTTTCTATCGTTTCTAACCTAATTTTATCAATTATTACAGCAAATATGTAATTAAATAACCTGCAATGATAAAATTGATAGAATCATATCCACCTCTACAAAGTAGCCTTTTATGTTTGCACTTTTATTCATGGTTAATGCCTTAAACAGAGTTATCTTCAACCCTGATGTTTACTTTAGACACTTTATATTGGTTTGCAAACTTTGCACTACAAGGTTACAGATTTCAGAAAGTTGAAAAATAATTTGTGTTTATCTTTTATAGCTGAACTTCAGTGCAAAAATGTGTTTTTCCTGTTGTGCACTTAAAAAAAAATGTGAAAGCTACTGTACCTCTGTACCTACCTGTTTTTTGCTGCACTAAAATGTATGTTTGTGACAGTTCAGCTAAATGTCAAAATAAAGTTGAAAAGTAAGGAATGAAATTTTTGTCAAACTTTTCAGAGAATAACTGAAAACATACTTTATTATGGTATATCGTGATATATATATCGTTATCGTGATATAAAATAGTCCATATCGTGATATATGATTTTTTCCATATCGCCCAGCACTACACCACAGGTATGTCCTATTGCTTAGATACAGGGGGTGTCTCACATTACCCCATTCTCCCCTACCTACATTCACTAAAGGCAATAAAAGGTTCTCAGCCTTGTCAATCATGGTGTCCCGCCCCCCATGCCAGATCAAAATTCTGAACCTGAAAAAATGATCCAAAAGTTGATCAAAAAAAGATTTGAACCTGAAGAAAATGATCTGAAGGTGAAAAAAGACAATCTGAATCTGAGAGCATCAAATTTGTAATTGGAGAAAAAAAAACCCAAGAGATTTTAGTTTTTTGAACTACAGGTAATGGCTGATTTAGCTCCATAATATGAGTCTTCACAGGAAAACTCTTATTTTTCATATGTGGGCAAAAAAATAAACAGTCACTCCAATCTTTACTAGAAATGAAGATTTTACTGTCAAACTCAAGTTAAAAGCATTTTGAATTAGGCATCCAGGCATCAATTATTCCAAATGTTTTTGTTACATTATAGCTGTTGTAGTATGACCATGAGGAGGACTCTGATGTGTGGAGTGATTTTAGCGTCTGTATACAGTACAACAGTGGAGTTATTGATTTTTTGTTTCCAGGGTTTTTTTCTTTTGTTGCAATTTGCAGACGGTCCCCTGGGCACTGGCACGGCTGCCGGCTGCGTATTTTCATCAATATGTTACATCGAGCTCGCAGGACTGCTTATTTTTGTATAAATCGGGGTTTTTGTCCTTGTAGCTGGTAGTCTATGCTATCAAGATGTGATAGAGGCATCATTTGTGTTTTGACGATGTGTGGCTTCAGACTTATTGATCCCGGAAAGCCGAATCTGTGAATATCTTTCTAACTTAAGTGCGGAATGTAAATAACTGTGAAAGGAGGCCTCTGAATATCTCCGCAAGCTTTAATTCACACTCTTGCAACGTACAGCAACATACAGCAAACGGCTAACTTCCCTAGCTTGTCTCATACACACGTACCGGGGGGGTATTACCGTAAGTCACTCAGTGCGCAGACATATATGATTACCGTATATGATTACCGTATATGATATCTCCCCCTCTTTTCTTGTGTTATTTCAGTAACATCATAGGAACCGTTTCTTACACAAATAACTGTTTAACGGGCCTCATTGTAAACAAAGGTTATCATAACTCAAAATAACATTTCAACATAAACAGTCTCCTTCTCACTTGACTGAAATACTGCATAAATGCTACTGTTTTGACAGTCATAAAACAACAATATCAACAGGAATATAAACAAACTTGTAGACATTTTTTTTTTCTTTTCCCTTCCCCCCAAAGGCCATATATTGAACACCTGTCTACAGGTCGAGCCTGTTGACTGGCTTGCAAACCCGACCCGATCTAGTCACAGTCTGGCCCGGTAGAAGGGTTCTGGGAGCAGCCTCACTCTGACTGACAGGAACAGTCTCTAACACGGTGGCTACATCAGAGTGAGTGAGTGCTTGAGTCCGTGCACACACACTAGGTGCTGCTGGGGTGAGTTGGTGAACCGGCCCAGGTTGGTGAACCGGCCCAGGTTGGAGGTGACGGCGGTTCCTCCGCAGCTCCGCACCCTGCTGCGCCCTGATGACCAATGATCTTGGGGTGGGTGCTCTCACCTGAGATCACTGCTGCCAAAGACCACGATTTTCTCATGGTCCAACTTGGAGAACACAGCGTCTCCAGGCTGCAGGGTAGGTAAAAGCCTGGCTCCATGATGACGGTTTGAAGTAATGAGTCTGTTTAGCTTTTTTTCCCTCCTGTCCTTTTCTTTCACAGCTGTCCTTCCCGGCCATCTGGGCAGGAGGTTTTTTCTCCAAGACGGGCAAGTGTGGTCCTGATTTTCCTCCCCATCAATAGCTCGGCTGGGGCTGAAGCCTGTGGTGGAGCAGGGAGTAGACCTGTAGACCATCAGAGCCATCACAGGATCCCCCTGCTTGAGAATTTTCTTAGCAGTCTGCTTGCATGGCCGTTGCCCTGACGATGATGTGGGCTGGACGTGCAGTGCTTAAAGTCAAACTGCCTCGCAAACTCCTGAAACTAAGCGCTTGAAACTGGGGTCCATTATGGCTCACCACCTCAGTAGGAATTCCAAACCTGGCAAAGACAGTCTTTAATTTCTGGATGACTTGAGCGCTCGCCGTTGAGGGCAAATGCAATATTTTCTAGGAACCTGGAGTAATAGTCAGAAATCACCAGGTAGCTGTGGTTGTTTGTACTCAGAGAGATCCATTGCAACTCTTTTCCAGGGTCGCTCAGGGAGCGGTGTGGAGATGAGAGGCTCCTTTTGTTGCGTTCTTTTCAGTTCACCGGCACACTTGGCATGAGGTCACCAGCTTGTTGATCTCTGCAGAGAGCCCGGGCCACCACACAGATGAACCACGCTCTCTCCCTACATTTAACGAGGCCCTGTGCCCTTCGTGAATTTTCTGGAGGATCTCGCCTCTCATTATCCTCGGCACCACAATCCTGCTTCCTCTTAGGATGAGGCCATTGTGTTTCCGACAGCTCTGATTTCACCTGGATGTACTCTTTAACATCTCTGGCCACGCTGCTGAGGCGTTCCGGCCATCCAGTCTTTAGAGCCTTGCGACTGACTGCAGCTGGGTGTCGGCTGCTGTCAGCGTTCTGATCTCATCCAGTTTGCTTGTAGACGCAGGAATCCCCTCGACTACACTTGCCACGTAGCATGCCACCTCACTGTGAGTGTTGTCTCTGCAGCTGTGCTGGCCAGTGGACTGCGTGACAGGGTGTCTGCGACAATCAAAGTTTTTTCCTGGACCATACTCTGCTACCGGGTTAAATCTCATGAGCCTCATGAGGAGGCGCTGGCACCGTAGAGGCACATTGTCCAGACGGTGGGCTGTTTAATGAGGGGTATCAGCGGCTTGTGGTCAGTAACCAGCTTAAACTGCTCCAGCCCACTGAGATATCTGTCAAATTTCTCACCACGCCCACACGCCAGCAAGGCTTTCCTTTTCTATTTGGGCGTAGCGAGTTTCTGCTTCAGTGAGGCGTCTGGAGCAATACGCCACAGGTTTCCACTGCTCCCCGTGGAGCTGGAGGAGAACGCCCCCGAGTCCATAGCTACTAGCGTCAGCTGACACAGCAGTGGGCTTGTTCAGGTCGTAGTATGTCAGTACAGGTGCAGTTGTCA